>BLKR01002525.1:0-110000 GCA_011170035.1 Teleogryllus occipitalis
TCTCCTTCTGTAAGTGAACGGTAAACGGCCATTGAGCCTCATATCTTTAAAACACGCTATCGGTTCTAAAAGCAAACACCATTTTTAGTACGACTCCTTACCGGTAATCAATCTGTGCATCTGCAAGTAATCCATAAGTGAAGATAGAACCTGAAATCTATAAAACATGCTCTCACTTCTAAAAAGTAACCATTTTTCTAATTCGTAATTACCGGAAACCAATCTACCCGTCCGTCCTGCTGTCTTTCTTCCACAGTAAAGCTAGTCGTGTGTGTGAACAGTAAGTGAACATGAAACCTCGTGTCATTAAAACATGCTCTCGCTTCTAAAAATAATCACAATTCTTAGTAATAATCCTTATTGGTAATCAATCTGTCTATCCGCAAGTAATCCTTAAGTGAACATCAAACCTCGAATCTATAAATCATGTTCTCGCTTCTAAAAATAATCACCATTTTTAATACTAGTCCTTATCAATCTGTCCATCTGTAAGTAAGACTTAAGTGAACATCAAATCTCTTATCTATAAATCATGCTCTCACTTCTAAAAAGTAACCACTTTTGTAACTCGTCCTTACCGGTAACCACTCTACCCATCTCGTTCTTCCAGAGTAAGGCTAGTGGGCGTGGCGGTGGTGGTGATGGCGGTGCTGGGGCCGTGCTGCGCGGTGGCGCGCGGCCCGCGGAGCGCGCTGCTGCCGCAGGGGCCGTCCGCGGCTGCGGAGCGCGCGTTGGGTGCGCGGCTGGGGCGGCTGCTGGCGCCCGTGCTGGCGCGCGCCCACCCGCTCGTCCTGGTGCTGCGCCGCCTACGCCCCGCCGCCACCGCCGCCCCCGGCGCCGCCCCCGAGGCCCTGGCCCGCCTGCGCCCGCCCGCGCCCGTCATGCTGCTCGACCCGGGCCTCCTTCGGAAGGTATTACTCTGGAAAACATATTTTTTAAGTCACTTTTCCACTGCTCGGTCATATAGCGACCTCTGTAACTTTTGGGTAACGGTAAGAGAACTCATACACAAACATCCTTCCCCGGGGTGGGACTCGAACCCGCAACCCTTCGGACGAAGGCGCTGGGTGGGCACACACTCTAGCCACCTCGTCCATCCAGGTTGGCAGTAAAATTACATAAAACGTTGGACGAAACGTTCGTCAAATTTCTTTGCGAAAGTTCCCTTTGTCAAAGTTCAAAGATCTTCGACAACGTTTTTCGTCAATGACGATAGATAGATAGATAGATAGATAGATAGATAGATAGATAGATAGATAGATAGATAGATAGATAGATAGATAGATAGATAGATAGATAGATAGATAGACAGATAGACAGATAGACAGATAGACAGATAGACAGATAGATAGATAGATAGATAGATAGATAGACAGATAGATAGATAGATAGATAGATAGATAGATAGATAGATAGATAGATAGATAGATAGATAGATAGATAGATAGATAGATAGATAGATAGATAGATAGATAGATAGATAGATAGATAGTTAGATAGATAGATAGATAGATAGATAGATAGATAGATAGATAGATAGATAGATAGATAGATAGATAGATAGATAGATAGATAGATAGATAGATAGATAGATAGATAGATAGATAGATGGATAGATAGATAGATAGATAGATAGAGTTGGCAGCCCTGTTTGCTGCAAGTAGCCGCCTTCCCGCACGTTCGTGAATGGTTTGTGAATTTTCGCTATTCTAGAAAAGCGACTGATGCAAGGTAAGCTCCCACGGAAACGTCGGAGGCCAGGGAGCTCCTGGAAATAAGCGCGTAGTGCGGGAACGACTGCATGAGTAATTATTTGTGAAGAATTAGGCTTGGGTCGCTCGTGTTTTGATCGACGCCATTTCGTTGGGAGTGGATGGTAGTGACACCTAGTGGAAGAGAAGTGAACTGCGTGAACTGACGTGCGAAGTAGCTTCTTATCGCAGTAGGTAGTGAGATCTAGCGGAAGTGACGTGAACTCAGTGAACAGACGAGCGAAGTAGCTTCGTAACAAAGACACCTGGAGGCGCGTTTGGGAACTTCCCCCACGCTGGCAGCGCTATCACTATGTAACAATATGATGCTAGCGCAACCTGACGGCGCTTCAGAAGATACTCCTAGCGCCTCGCGCGGGCACTTTAAAATGGCGGAACGAGGAGAAGATTCAAATGAAGACGTTCTCCCAAAGAGAACAGATGGAAGCGCAGGGAAGCGAGCCCCCGAAGAAGCTCTACACCTGTGGAGTGACTTAAGGTCACTTGAAGAGACTGAAGATGGCATCTTCCGAGAACTTGTGAAAATAATTACCTCCATCAACGAGGTGGTGTCACCCGCTAGAAATATACACAAAACCGTGAAAGGGGACGTGACTCTAGCGCTAAGAGCAATGGAGCGCCTTCAGGCCACTAGGAAGGAAATAAATTTGAAGAAACTCAATTTTCAAAAGAAATTCGGCTTTGAGACTGTAGGTACTGCAGTGTGTCATGAAACAGCACCAATAGCTCTCACAAAAGATGATAGAAGAGCAAAAGCAAAACCGACTGGAGAAGATTGGGAAGATAAACACAATTCCTTTGGAGGCGTCAAGGAAATCATGTCCTTGTCACAAGAGATCAGCGGGCCACACGCGCAAGAAGGCGGTGAAACCGACGAGACACCGCAACAAGCAATCGCTCGGTGTAATCCTGAAGAAGATGGAGAGTTCACAGAAGTGAAGGCTAAGAAGAAGAAGGAAAAGAGCGGAGAAGCCAAGATGCAAAATAAGCGCAAAGAGGCTATCAAGGTGACCGCAAAAGAAGATACATCGTACGCGGACATTATTAAACACATGAGAAACTCGGTAAACCCGGATGAATGCGGAGCTAAAGTTGCATCATTACGGAAAACCAAGAAAAGTGAGCTACTCATCGTCCTAGAAAACGAGGGAAAAGCTGAAACCTTCAGCGAAACACTCATTGAAGTGTTGAAGGATAAAGCGGAAGTAAAAACTCTCACGAAGATGAAAAAGATAGAAATAAGAGACATGGACGAAACCACAACGGAGGAAGAGGTGGCATTGGCAATAAAAAACACCTTACCGGAGCTAAAGATGACGACACCTATCAACTGCCGTCTACAAAAAAGATACGGAGACACCTTGGCTGCAGTGGTTCTGATGGCGGAAAATGCAGCCGAAGCTCTCTTAGAAAAAGGGAAAATTAAAATTGGGTGGATCTATTGTACAATTAGGGAAAAAAGAGAAATTACCCGGTGCTACAAATGTTCAGGATATGGACATATTGCGGCACGCTGCTCTGGCGTCGATAGACAAGGAGCCTGCTGGAGATGTGGAAAAAAAGGGCACAAATCTATAGACTGCCAAAATGAAGCAGAATGCGTGCTATGCAAGGAAAATGAGAAGCAAAATACGCGTCACGTACAGGGGAGTAAAGAATGCGTGTCCTATAAAGAAGAGCTTGAGAAACAGAAAAGAAAATGGAACTGAAAGCTCTACAAATTAACTTAGGAAGAGGAAAACAGGCCCAAGATTTATTAATGCAGACGGTTAACGAGAAAGATATAGATGTAATTCTAATGAGTGAATACTACAAAAAGCCGAATCATATTTCCTGGTACCAGGATACCACACGACGGGCAGCAATAGCAATTTGTAACAGTAACCTTCACATCAAGAATTCCTGCGAGACTGCGGCAGGGTATGTCTGGGCGGAGACCGAAGGAATTCGCATATACAGCTGCTACTACTCGCCCAACGACACTGAAGCAATTTTTACAAAATATATAGATGAACTCGAGAAAAGCGTTAGGACCGCCACTGGAGACATCCTTATCACAGGAGACTTCAATGCCAAAGCGGCGGACTGGGGCGAATGTAGATCTGACAAAAGGGGGGATATAGTCATAGAATTCATCGCACATAACGATCTGGTTGTCCTTAATAGAGGTAAAGAATTTACTTTCAGTAGAGTGAACACTGGTTCAATTATAGACCTTTCGCTATCCACATCTAAACTCGCTGCACGGGTGAAGGATTGGAAAGTCTTGGAAGAGTACACCTTGAGTGACCACCAGTATATCGAGTTTCACATAGGAAAAAGTCCGGAAATTAATAAAACTACCCAAAACGGGAGAACGGGAAAGACACCATCTTGGTTATTGAGTAAGCTAGACATATCAAAATTGACAGCCTTTCTGGAAGACCAAAAACTGCTAGATGACTTAAAATGGACGAGAAATGAAGAAAATCTTGAAGCCCAATTAAAAACCCTGAATGAGAAAATAGTAGCTGCATGTGAAGCTTCAATGCCTAAAAGAAATAAAGCTCGAAGGAAAGTCCCTGTGTACTGGTGGACGAGGGAAATAGCAACTTTAAGGAAAACGTGTCTTTGTGCTAGAAGGAAAGCAACCAGATCAAAAGGCGATCCGATATTCCAAGCACATTATAGAAGTGCTAGAAAAGAACTCAGAGTAGCAATAAAAAAACGAAAAGAAGAATGCTGGAGAGATCTAATCCTAGAAGTAGAAAATGATCCATGGGGTCTACTCTATAAAATCGTAGCAAAAAAATTAAAAATCAGACAGAATATTCCCAGATTGGATGATCCGGAATGTGTGAGTATAATCATCGAAGATCTCTTCCCACAACAAGGCCACTGGGCAAGGGATACGTTCGACCCATGTGAAGTGACGGAAGACCAACTGTTCACAAATGTGGAATTGGAGCACGTGGGAAAGCAAATAAAAAATGGAAAAGCCCCAGGTCCTGACGGAATACCCAATGAAGTACTAAAGAAAGTTATTGACGTATACCCAAAAATCCTCTTAGACGTCTTCAATACGTGTCTGAAGAAGGGAGAGTTTCCTAAAAAATGGAAACGACAAAAATTAACCTTGCTACGTAAGGGGGATAAACCCCTGGATCAGACGTCATCTTACAGGCCCATCTGCCTTTTAGATACAAGAGGCAAACTTCTTGAAGGCCTTCTCCTCGAAAGACTTCAGAAACATATCGAAGAAATAAGAGGGCTTTCCGAGAGACAGTATGGATTCCGGAAAGGCCGCTCGACGATCGACGCCATCACCACGGTAGTGAAACTAGCGGAAAAAGGAAAAGTGACTGTGCAGGGCAAAAAGGGCTTCTGTGCCCTTGTCGCAATAGATGTCAGAAATGCTTTTAACTCAGCAAGATGGGAACACATTCTGCAAGCACTCAAGAGAAAAAACACTCCAGATTACCTTCTGAGAATGATTAGCAGTTACCTAAATGAAAGAGCAATTATATATTACTGTAAAGAAAAGACGTTGGAGAAAGAAATGACATGCGGCGTTCCACAAGGCTCGAAAATCGGCCCACTTCTGTGGAACGTTTTATACGATGACTTTCTTGAAATGCATCTACCAGAAGGAACGCTGCTAGTAGGCTTCGCTGATGATGCAATCATAGTCAGTCGGGCAGACACTGCCGAAGAACTGCAGATAGTAGTAAATGATAGCCTGGAGAGGGTCAAGAGATGGCTGGATAGCAGAGAGCTACAGATGGCAACAGAAAAAACAGAAGCCATAATCGTCACAGATAAGAGGAACTACACAAAACCGAGGATCATAGTCGCAGGCACGGAAATCACGTGGAAGACTAGCCTCAAGTACCTGGGAGTAGACATAGACTCGAAACTAAACTTCCGACTGCACGCCAAAAATGTGGCACAAAAAGGGGCAGAGATTGTAAGCGGCCTCTCAAGATTGATGCCCAATATAGGAGGACCGAAACATTTTAAAAGACGACTCCTCTCGAATGTAGTTCACGCAAAAATGCTTTACGCGGCACCGGTGTGGGCCGAGAGACTAGGAGTTCAAAAGTGGGGAAAGAAAATGGCCTCCGTTCAGAGAGCAAGCGCAATAAGAGTCACATCTGCTTACAGGACGATATCGCAGAACGCAGTGTTAGTCTTGGCGGGAATCCCTCCAGTTGACCTCTTAGCGCTCGAAAGGGCGGAAGTTTATAATATTTCGAAAACCATCACGGAACAAAAGGAAACAGAGGAAGTAAAAAAGAAAGCCAGAGAGAAGCTCATGAAGAGTTGGCAAAGACGCTGGGACAACGAAAAGACAGGGAGGTGGACTTACGAACTAATCCCTGAACTGATTAAATGGATAGAGAGGCCATACGGACAGCTGAATTATTACCTAACCCAGGTATTGAGGGGGCATGGAGACTTCAACCAATATCTCCACCGCTTCGGTCACCGACAGGATGCGATGTGTAGATACTGCCACTATCCGATAGATGACGTAAAACATACCGTTTTTGACTGCGAAACATGGCGAATAGAAAGAAAAGCACTGGAAGACCAGCTAGGTGTCCAATTAAAGCCAAACAATTTGTTGACACAAATGTTGGAAACTGAAAAAAAAGTGGACACAAATTGAACAATTCATTACCAATATTATGACAAAAAAGAAGATAGAAATAACATAAGAAGACCAACATCTGGTGCAAAAGCTGCAGCTAAGACCGCCCTCTGCGAAGCAATGCCAAACGGCGGTACCGCAGGGGGAAGAAGGTCTGAACAAGGGTGGCGGTTTTAGTGGGTAAACCTTTGAGGGAGTCCCACACTACCACGAAGGAATATCGTGGTGCCTATAAAAGGTTTCCGCATTCCCATAAACAAAAAAAAAAGATAGATAGATAGATAGATAGATAGATAGATAGATAGATAGATAGATAGATATAGATAGATAGATAGATAGATAGATAGATAGATAGATAGATAGATAGATAGATAGATAGATAGATAGATAGACAGATAGATAGATAGATAGATAGATAGATAGATAGATAGATAGATAGATAGATAGATAGATAGATAGATAGATAGATAGATAGATAGATAGATAGATAGATAGATAGATAGATAGATAGATAGATAGATAGATAGAGAGTTGGCAGTACTGCCTTGAGCTTGAGGAAGTGCTTCTAAGCGGCTCCCGCTATTAATGCAGCGTGAAGCATATTAATGCTGTTCTTCAGTACGAGGTAGGCACTGCATGCTTTATTACATAACCAAGTGCTAGTGTGAGTAAACGCACGACCCAGGATGTCGGTTTGATCCCGTAAACATCATTGGAAAGTCGGCTGGCCTTATAGTGAGGGAACCGCCATTACATTGTGGTTTCGTGGAGTGTCCATGTAAGGTGGTGCTGCGCTCTACAGCGGAGTGTCGAAACATGCCGACTCCCTTGCGCCCCTAGGACAGGGCTTGCGAACGCGGTGTCGACAGCTGCGCTACCTGGTGCATTGGTTGGGTATTTACGAGCCCCAGCACCCCTAGGGTGTGGAAGACGAACTAATCATGTCCGATTTGGCGGGAAGTTCAACAGCTAGCATAAAACTGCGGGATATGGGAGAGTTTAATAGCGCTGCTGAGAAAAAATCCGATTTATGTGAAACCTGTGAAGGATCCCGGGAATTGTTGAGGGAGTTGAAAACACTCGAAGATTCAGAACAGGCTATTTTCCGAGAACTCGCGAAAATATTGGAGTCAATAAAGAAAGTAGTGTCCCCAGCGAGAAATATTCACAAAAGCGTGAAAGAGGACACGATTCTAGCGGAACGAACAATTAACCGTTTAGAAGAGACCAGAAAAGAAATTATCACCAAGAGACGTGACCTGGAACAGCATTTCGGCCTGGAGGTAGTGACTCGAAGAATGCACTCTGAGGCTGAAAATCCAACCGACAGCGAGGAATCATCACCTCCCGAAGGCTCGACGAGGAGGATCGAGGTGGAAGATGGACAAGTGCCTCCCGAAGCCTCGGCGAGGAGGATCGAGGTAGAAGACGGGCAAATGCCCACCCCAAAATCAGCCATCTCGGAAGAGGCAGCACAGAAAGAGGATATCCGGGACGATGGCCAGAAGTCTCAACACGAGGAAGAAGGCTTCATCTTAGTAGACAGAAAAAAGAAAGGCAAGAAGAAACCATCAGAAAAATCGGATGCAAAGCTAGGCGCATCCAAACCAAAGAGGAAAAGAGACACGGTAGCCATAAAGCTGGTGGCGAAAGATGGAACCTCATATACGGACATTCTTTCGCATATGAAGAAGACGGTTCACCCCGACGAACTGGGAAACGAGGTAAGAGAAATTAGGACCACAAAAAAAGGGAGAAAAATGGTGATTGTTGTCAAGAAGGATGATAACAACAACGCGTTCAAGGAAGCAGTAGCTACTGCTTTAGAAAATAAAGCGGAGGTTGCTACCCTCGATAGATTTAAAAGCCTGCAAATAAAGGATATAGAAGAAAACTTGGATGAGCAGGAACTGGAGAAAGATGTAAAAGGTGCTTTAAACGCAGCCAGCGTGACATCTATGGTGAAATGTAGACTTATTAAAAGACGGTATGGGGCAAACATCGCCCACATCAGGGTAAACGAGGAAGCAGCAAACATGCTTCTTAAGAAAGGAAAAATTAAAATCGGCTGGATTAACTGCCGAATTGAAAAAAGGGAAATAGCGCTACGCTGTTTCAAGTGTCTAGAAACTAACGGACATACTGAAAGACACTGCAAAGGTCCAGACCGAAGGCAAATGTGTCTGAAATGCGGAAAGAATGGACATAAAATCAAAGACTGTCAAGGAGATCCGATGTGCTTTCTATGCAAAGAAAAAGGTACCATAGACCCGAACCACGTTTTTGGTAGCATAAAATGTCAATCGGCTAGCCACAAAGGAAGGATCCCGACCAATAGCAGGTATGGAAATTAATATATTGCATATTAACTTGGGTAAGGGGAAAAGAGCTCAAGATCTCCTCTCACAGACGGCGAGAGAAAAACGATCCGATATCCTACTGATAAGCGAACATTACAGGAAACCTGAATTCGGAAATTGGTACGAAGACCACACAAAGAAGGCAGCAATAGCCGTCCGCAATACAAATCTCTCCGTAGGCAAAGATTCGCAGTCAGGAAAAGGTTTCGTCTGGGTAGAAATAAACGGTCTACGATTTTATAGTTGCTACTTCTCACCGAATGAGCCAATCGATGTGTTAGACGAAGGACTCCGCGAAATAGAATATAGTATCAGGCACTGGAAAGGGGACACAGTAATCTCCGGAGACTTCAATGGAAAATCAACAGAATGGGGAGAAACAAGAACAGATAAAAGAGGCAAATTACTGTCAGAATTCGTAGCGAGAAATGATTTCTTAATAATAAATGAAGGACAGACCCCTACATTCCGACGCGGAGAATCAAAATCTATTATAGACATCACAATCGCCTCTCAAGGGGCCGCGAGGAGAATCTATAATTGGGAAGTACTAGAAGACATTTCATTAAGTGATCATAACTACATAGTCTTCACCATCACAAATAACGGAGTCCCCAATACCATGCCAGACATAGGCAAGGGAAGAAAAAACTGGAATCCTAAGAAGCTGGACGTAGAGAAACTAAAAAATCACCTGGCTGAAATGAAAGGAGTAAAAGAACTCGGCTGGATTAAAGACAGAACATGGCAAACCACCGAGGACAAGATACGCAAGGTCCGTAAAGAAATAATCGCTGCTTGCAATAAAACCATGCCAAAACCATCAACGCATTCAGGAAAAAAACCAGTGTACTGGTGGAATGAAGAAATTGCCGCGCTCAGAAGAAACTGCCACATGACGAGAAGGCAGTATACGCGTTCGAAAGGGGACGAGCGCTTGAAACAGGAATATCGAACTCAACTGAAGCGGCTGAAAGATCAAATTAAGGCAAGTAAGAACCAATGCTGGAAGAACCTAATCAAGGAGGTCCAGGAAGACCCATGGGGGTTACCCTTCAAAATAGTTAGGGACAAGCTGAAGACACGCTACAAGATACCAGGACTCGATGACGCAGAGTGGGTGAAGGAAATTATAAATGGCCTCTTCCCCACACATCCACGATGGGAAGGGAAAATTCCTCACCCAATGGAGCAACCACCACTGTTCACGACGGAGGAAATAACTAAGGTTGGTTGCCAGCTGAAAGAGAACAAATCGCCAGGTCTAGACGGAATCCCAAATGAGGTGCTGAAGATGATAATACAGGAATTCCCTGGTTATTTACTCGAAATATATAACGAGAGCCTCATAAACGGAACCTTTTTCTCTGACTGGAAGAGGCAAAAGTTAGTACTGCTCAGAAAGGGTGACAAGCCATTAAATGAGATATCCACATTTAGACCCATATGTCTAATGAATACAATGGGAAAGGTGCTGGAAGGTCTAATACTAGAGAGGCTGAACCAACATATGGCACAGTACAACCTTCTTTCGGAAAGGCAATATGGCTTCCGCAAGGGTAGGTCGACAACCGACGCAGTCCAAGAGGTTGTGGAAATAGCGAGAAAAATGAAGGATGGATTAAATGGCAAAAAAGGGTTTTGTGCCCTAGTCGCAGTCGATATCCGGAACGCATTTAACTCAGCAAGATGGGAAGACATAATTAATGCACTCATGTTGAAGAAAGTGCCACAATATTTGACAAACCTGATTGTGAACTATTTTGAGGGAAGGAGTATAATCTACGATGGCGGCAGCTTTCAGATTGCTCACGACATGACCTGCGGCGCCCCACAAGGATCGAAGTTAGGACCAGCACTCTGGAACATCTTCTATGATGATCTCTTGCGGTTAAACTTACCTGTCAACACGACGTTGATAGGGTACGCGGACGACGTGATGATGGTGAGCTCGGCGGACACAACGAACGAACTCCAAGTGATTGTCAATGACGGACTAGAACGAGTGAAGAGATGGCTGGACAGTAAATGCCTCAAAATGGCCACCGAAAAGACAGAATCACTTCTAGTAACCGAGCGACGATCGTTTGGCCACACAGTGTGATTACTGGGGTTTCAAATGATCAAATGGAAGCAATCGATCACCTACCTGGGAGTCGAACTAGACCGAAAGCTCAAGTTTAACCAACACGTGATCAAAAGAGCGGAGAGAGCAGCCGGCACTGTGGCAAGCCTCTCGCGCCTCATGCCAAACGTCAGTGGACCGAAGGAAAGGAAAAGAAGGCTACTGGCGAGCGTCGCACAGTCGCAATTACTCTACGCGGCTCCGGTCTGGGCAGATGCTCTGGCAAATAAGTCCCTGCGTCAGAAAATGCTCTCATGTCAAAGAACGTGTGCTCTCCGCATTACATCGGCATATAGGACAGTATCCGAAAGCGCGGTGCTTGTCCTGGCGAGCATCCCCCCAATAGATCTCCTGGCGCGGGAGAGACAGGAGGTATTCAATGAAATGAAAAACTTGGATCTAAATGACGACCAACGACCATCCAAAAAGACTAAGCTAAAGACAGACGCAAGGGAAAGACTAGTACAAAGATGGCAGAGGCAATGGGACGCTGACCCCGTAGGAAGATGGACGCATTGCCTCATTCCAAATATTAAGCCGTGGCTAGAAAGAAAGCACGGCGAAGTAAATTATTTCCTTTCACAGGCTCTTACCGGTCATGGCAACTTCAGCGCATACCTCAAACGCTTTGCCATTGTAGAAAGCGCAAACTGCGCCCATTGCGAGTGCGAAAACGACGATGCAAACCATACACTTTTCGACTGCGTTGCATGGGAACGAGAAAGACACATACTAAACCAAAGATTAGGAACGGTTGTCCATAAGACAAATATAGTAGATCATATGCTTGAAACAAAGCAAAAATGGCAATTAATAGAAGGTTACATAGTATACATTTTGAAACAGAAATTACAGTTTCACACATATGACACGGTGTAAATTACGCAGAGGACCCCCTCCGTGATGTAATACCTGACGGTAGTCCCGCGGAGGCGAAAGGGGTCGGAAAAAGGGTGGTGTTTTTAGTGTGGTAAGAGTCCCACATGGTACAGAGTACGGGCTCTGTAACATCTTTTGAAGATTTTCACCTTCCCACGTAAAAAAAAAAAAAAAAAAAAGATAGATAGATAGATAGATAGATAGATAGATAGATAGATAGATAGATAGATAGATAGATAGATAGATAGATAGATAGATAATAGAAAAGCAGAAACTATTCTTTCCACGTAATGCACCTTGAAACATAATTTGTTTATAATCAATTTCCTCCCTATTTGATAATTATATCGACTTGCAAATTGCAGGATTGAAAAGAAAATATAAATAAGTTATGTTCATAATCGCCAGAAAATGACGGATTTAGCGTCATTAAATTGGCAACAGAATTTGTTTATAAGCTAAATGCTTTTTAAGCGTTGCTACAGTGCGGCATTGGAGAACTATTTTTTCAGTAAGCTTGTGTTAAGTGCAAAAAAATGTTAATTTCTTATAAACAATTACATATATCTCGAGAACGAAATACGATAGCACTAATCGGATTCCGGAATTTTGTATCCCTTTTAATTGCCATTCAGATGAGACAATAAAAATTATTCAACATGTGCAAATTTATATACAAATTGCAACTTTTGCGAATGAAAAGGAGGAGAGTCTCCCGATGTCTCAGAGCCGGAAATCGCCAATTAACAATTTTACAACAATATACAATTTTATAAACAAATTCGAAATTGTGTTAGAACGGCCGGGAAGGGTCCGCAAATTGTGCCTGAAATGAACGTCTCAAAATAGCAGTTTGACAGGAGTTACAAATCAATTGCTAAAAGTTAGAACAATTGTTACTAAAATGCTAAATATTTACTGATCTATTGACAGTAATTCTGGACAGAAAACTCCGCTCAGAAATATTTTTTCGTCGTGACGTACGCACAGGCAAAATCTCTCCTTCGGCAGGGAAATATGACGTTATTTCCGCCTCGTACGCCAACGAACTAGCCCTCTCCCCCTGAGACTGCGTCCTTTCTACCCCTTGGTATGTTGCACCAATTAGAAACAACTGTGGTTCTACCTGCTAGCGATTAGTCAACGCGTCCCTCCCCCTGGCCGCGGGGTGTTCAAGTTTGTCGGCGCGGTTGGGAAGATAGAATTTTGCCGGCCAAATTTTGTGAGGGAAAAGATACAAAATTGCCTGTCGCAACCCTAAACAATGTCCAATTTTTGCAATTCTGAAGTGGGAAAATTCCCTGATGTCCCAGAACCGAAAACTGAGAACTAATAATATTGAAACTATTAACAATTTTATAAACAATTCCGAAACGTAAATTATACGGTCCGGGGGGGTCGTGAATTGTGAATGACGTGAATATTGAAAAATAACGATTTTGACAAGAGATGCAAAAATATTACTAAATACCCACTTAAATTGCAGCAGAATGTTCAATTTCGTAAACCCTCATATTTTAACACTATTACTTTGTCACAACTTCTCACTCCCAAACATTTTTCTGATCCTGGAGTCGCCTTCGCACACTTCATTTCTTCGTCTTGGTTTTGAAACGATCGTTCATATACTTAATTTTTTTTGCATTAAAAGAGGAGATGACATTCAATTGATTTTCGCAAGTAAATCTGGATTAAGTGAACAATGTTATTAAACTTTTCCAAATCCAATAATTCTGTTGCATGTCCTGAACATTTTATGTCGCAAGGTTTGATAATGTTTTTTATTGACATATTTCTGGTGGGCGATCGAATGGCTTGCACTAAGACGCAATGCGACTGCCCCCGCCCCCTGTGCCTTCTGCGCCAATACTCTCAATCCTGGGGGTATGTGGAAAATTGTAAACTTGCAGTTATAATTGATTTCTTATCGATAAAATCTATAGTAAACTGGATATTTGATAAAGGCCTTGGATTATTATGAACAAAAATTTAGAAAGTAAATATGTATGAGAAATTCAATGCTCTAATATGAGAATTATTTTTATCTCGTATCAATGTAATTACTTCAAAAAGACTTGTGTTAACCCAGGTTAAATATATTTTCCGATGTATTACTTTCATGTTCATAAAAATGTTTTAACCCATGTATTTTTATTTGGAAATATGTCCTGATGTGAACTAGCGACGTCCACCATTTTCTACGATGTAATTTTGCTAGGCCACTTTTTCCTTTGAGATTGGCTGCAGCTGTTTGTGAAGCTCCGCCTGCAACGTTTCATCACAAGAGCTGCCCAAGCCGGGCAAAGGCTGAACTTAGCCGCATACGGCTCCAGTTAATTTATGTTGCCAGAACTGTACAAAACTTAGCTCTTAAAACAAGTTCTTGTCTTTCTGGGGAGGGGGAAATTAGTAGTTTCTGCGTCATTTGCGCTTGAAATTTACAAAAATTTTGTTTCTCAAAAACCGATCCAGTTTTTTTTCTTTTAATTTTCTCCACCTATATGATAAGGAACAGTAAAAAATATTACTCTTGTCCCGTTTCCGGGTATCGCTCTGTTTTTTCGGCAATTGCAAAAAACAATTTCAAAGCTACGAAATTGAATATAGAGATGTTTGCCTCAAAGTCGGTTATACAAAATTAGCTCTTTAAAAAAGGTAATGTACGATTTTTTTAAAAAAAAGATAATAATACGATTTGTTCTTAAACATAAATTTGTGAGCAGATTTTAGAAAAGTTCAATAAACAATAGTTACATGGATAATTTCAATTATTTTATCATTATATCAGTCATTTTTTTATTTTATAAAAGATAGATCATTTTTGTTCGAACTTGAAAATAGGTATTGAGAACAAAAAGGTTCTACCTAAAAAATTGAGGTCTTGATTCCCTCCAAAGTTACAATGCTTTCAGAATAATTACAGTTTCATACTTCGCTGTTAAATACACTGACAAAGTTTGAATTCTAGTAATGTAATATATTTTGTTATAGAGAGGGCCAAAACTTTGAAATGCTCTCCTATAAAATTTATTGCGGTGCTGATAGAACCTTTTTGCTTTAGGGTCGCGAATTATTGTATTGATGTTGTTATTTATATTTTTTCTAACTTGCGGAGCCGAAATTCTATTTGAAATATATTTGTACTTAATTCACCAGTTACTATATTTGGGCAACTGCTATGTAATTGCATCGAGTTTATTTCTTAGAACACCTTAGCTTTCGCGACATAAATAAATAAATAAATAAACAAATAAATAAAAGTGAGTTTCATCCATGTATAATATAAGAACAGTTTTTGCTAGATAACTTAATAGCTGCAGAACATATTCGCGACGTTTCTTTTCTATTTATTTCATAGCTTTATTTTCTCAGCCTTTCTTCGAATATCCTTAAGTGTATATTATAAACCATCTAATGTTTCCGTAAACATTCTGTGAACTTAATAATTTCATGATTTTCTTAAAATTAACGTTGGAAGTTCCTTTCGTGTTCGCCTTATATTCTTCTCAATATAATAAATAATTAATTCATGATGTTCTTCCGTAAATTTCACATTTCTCCTTTCACCCCATGGTTTGCTTTCATTTTGGTTTTTCACCCACCTGTAAGCAGTAGATATTTTTACTCCAAATGTATCTCCATTCCTCTCCAATATCCACAATTGTTAAATAAAGCACATATTTGCTGTTTGATGTTGTCTGACTCCCGTTTTTAATATGCAGCATAATTAATCAACAAGGTAAATGCAACTCGAAGACATATTCTGCTTTTGTCAACTAAAACAATTGCCTGTTTACTTCTCATTTTGAAATTGTTTGGTCCCAATATCAAAATGAGTGCGATTTGTCTGAATGTGAATGAGTTTGTTCCCAATTGGAGGGTGCTTGTTCTCGATCTGAATGTGATTGGTCTCATGTGGAAGTGGTGTAGTTCCTGGCGGGCGAGTGTCATCATCCCCACCGAGGCGCCGCCTGCTGTTTGCGTCCCCGACGACTTCCAGGGCTCAGCGGACGTCCCAAATGCCAAGGTGAAGAAACTCCGACCAAGGGAATTCACCGGCTCTGTACTCAATAAAGACTGTAAATCTACCGGACGGCGGAAATTTGCTAGTGTCTGACATTGCAGTAATAGTAACTCTATGTAATGTTTGTGTTCAATTAAAGAAATAAACGTATATCCGCAACTCTGACGATTAGCACTCGCATATTTATTTTTATTTAATTATTTTTGAAACCGTATAACAGGCTTTACCTATTAGAGTTGCCGACAGTAGGTGCGGCCATTTACATAGTAAAACTTACAATTTTTGGTTACAATGGTTGGTAGACAATGTCATTTAAATAATGGCAGTCTCTTGTTTTCATGATAAAAATTTTGTAAACAAAAGTCTACCTAGTAATTCTTATGAACAAAAAAACTCTTTAGACTTCATAAATATTACAAAAAAATTTAAATACTTTAATTATATTACAAAGGAATATGAAAAAGACATGTTGGCCACAGCTCAACATTTACAAGCTCTTTATAAATCTCTTTCATGACACATACTAGCAAATCCTGATTCAGCACACCAAAAGATGTTCTTAAAATGACATGTTTGTGAAGCTCTGAGTACATTCCAGAAAGAACTTTCCTTTGAACATATTTGCAGAAAAAATTTTCACAGATAAATATATATATATATATATAATTCAATCCTTAATTACAAATCATTTACCAGTCTTACTACCCATCTTCAACAAAAGCGTTAGTACACAAATTGAAGAATTTATCAATATACACTATTATGACAAGTTTTCAGTTGAGAGTTATAGTGGAAAACTTTCAAACGGCTCCTAAATACTACATTATCATTCATTGTATTTACCTTACAGCAATTCACAAACTTCCATAAACTCGATCAATCATCAGGTGTTTTTTTAAATCATAGAATACTATATAATACTAATAGACAATAATAAAATTCATTATAAATATCAATGTTCACTATTATGGCAAGTTTTTTTGGTACAGAACTATTTTAGGAACATTTCACATGGCTCCCAAATGCTCAAAACAATATAATCTAAGCGCATACAATTGTCTCAAATTTTAACATTAATTTCTAGAGCAGGTCTGATAAAAGTACATTTCAACACATTAGGACAACGTTCAGAACTACTTTTACCTAAAAATATACTGATGTACAACTAAGACATGGAACTCCTAACAGTTGCATACCACAGTATGTTTCACATTGAAGGATTTATATCATGGATGACTCAGCAAATCTTTGATGACAATTATTTCACATAGTGAACATTAGTGAAATTATTTCACATATTTCGAATAGTGAATGGGGAAACAAGTTTCATTCGATGGGGCAACATAGATTTGTTCTAATTGATAATGACTTGAAACATTAGACAACCGATTATATATTTAATTTAACATACAGTCATTTTCAACAACCAATTCTGATTTATTTGAGAATATATATAAAAAACTCCTTTGTTCTTGAGTCGTTTCATAAAGAGAATTTAGAAAGTATCTTAATGAATTCTATTATTCTGAAGGAAAGGCTATTCTGAAAGCACAAACGAACGTAATTTAAGGCTAGAATTTACAAAATTGATCAAAGAACGCACTTCTTCTGGACTTTCAGTATTAAGAATCGATATAAGATTGTTATCTTTTATAAATGTATTTCTCAGGTTATCGTACTGGGGGCATAGCTTTATTATATGTTCTAATGTTTCATACTGTTCTAAGTTACATAACTGGCATCTCTCCATTTATGTAATTTTGTACAGTATATCATTACAACTTAAGAGAACTATGTTAAGGCCAGCCATTCTCAACTGTGCTAGTATCCGAATTTGTGCCAAGGGTAGAGGAAACATTAAGTAAGCTAAACAGGTTAGCATTTTAGTAACTTTTAGCATTTTATATAAGGGGCTGTATTTTGAGTTCTGGGTCCTCATAACATGATTGTCGAATATTAGTTTTGCATAGTCTATAACCAATTTCGGAGAGGCTATTTCAATCAAGTTTGAATTTTCCAGTTCTATTTTTAAACTGGAATCAATAGTTTTAAGTTTTTTTAAAAATTTGTATACCGATTGTATTTGTTTAATTTATTTTCTTTACTGTCTAATTCTTTTAGCAATCTGTAGCATCTTTTTGGGTATCTGTTTTCTGACATGCTTAATAATTATATCCAATATTTTATCGTTGGAATTATCAGTCTACTTAAAGCTAAGGATCCTGTTTCCATTCTTAGTATGTAGCCTGGAGTAGATTTTGGAAGTCTTAACAAAAGTTTGAAGAAGTTTGCTTGTAACTTATCTGCAGTTTCTTTATGGATTATTTTTAGATCTCTCAAAAGCTTTTGACGTCATTGATCATGACATTTTACTTTCCAAATTACCTTCATATGGAATTCGTGGTATTGCTCTAAATTGGTTATGTTCGTACCTTAAACAACGATCTCAGAGAGTTGAAATACTTTACTGGAATGATGGAACATTACGTACGCACCTTTCCGACTCTTTCCCCATTGCACGTGGAGTTCCTCAAGGATCGATTTTAGGCCCTATTCTGTTCCTACTTTACGTAAACGATATGCCCTCGACGATTCGAAACGGAAGAACGGTTCTCTTTGCGGATGATACGAACATCCTTTGCAATAACGAAACCGTAAATAGTACAATATCAGATGTTTCAAATTGGTTCCGAAATAACAAATTAATAGTAAACGAAAAGAAAACGGTTTTAATGCAGTTTTCCATTTCAAATAAACAATTCTGTGCTCCATTGAAAATGAACAGTGTACCATTGACTGATGTTAAGGCAACAAAATTTTTAGGTCTCTCAATTCAGACAAACCTTAAATGGAACGTCCATTTAAATGAATTGAACACAAAATTAAGTTCATTATGCTACGCGTTCAGAATTCTTGCAAATTCGGTCAGCCTTCATACTGCTCGTTGTGTATACTTCGCGAATGTTCATTCCCGCCTGAGATATGGCATAATATTCTGGGGAAATACATCTTATAGCTCCCAGACTTTTAGATTACAAAAACGAATTGTACAAATAATAATCAAATCCCACCCACGTGATTCATGTAAGCCTCTCTTCATTAATTTAGGAATTCTACCATTACCGTGTATTTTTATTTACGAATCAGTGGTTTTTGTAGAAAATGACTTGCTCAAGGGCGGGAATATTTTTTCAGAAAATGCCGAAGTCTATTACTATAACACTCGACATTGAAATCATATTCATCAGGTGACTATCAACAGCTCATTACAAAAAATTCACATACAATACATGTACATTATTTTACAACACTTTGCCAGATGACATTAAACGATTAAATTCAATAGAAAAGTTTAAATCCAAGTGAAATCGTTTCTGCTGCATAACTGCTTCTATACAATTAGAGACTATACTGAGCATCACAAGAAAAGTAACATTAATTTTAACAATGATACATAATGCATTATTTACCATTTGGACTGTATAAATGAATATAAACAACCTGTAACAACTATTGTACTACAGCTTCCGGGTCAATGACCCCCATCTCGAACAGGTTTTTCGTCCACTTTCCCTGATCTATTGAGCAAATGCTGAGATGGCCCTTGTTTTGCTTCTGGACATAAATGTAACTTCATTTTCTGTACACGTCTTCTAGAATTCAGTGGCAAATACAATTATTCAAATTATCGTTTCCATGTTGTCGCGGCAGGAAGTAGTAAGAGCCAAAATTTATTGCTTATTTATCTTTGAAAATAGATTTTATTACATGGGAGTTTTTTTGTTTGTTTTTTTCTCCCTTTCAAAATTCAAAATTTATTGCTTATTTACCCTTGAAAATAGATTTTTTTACATGGGAGTTTTTTGGTTTTTTTATCCCTTTCAAAATTCAAAATTTATTGCTTGTTTATCCTTGAAAATAGATTTTATTACATGGGAGTTTTTTTTCTTCCTCTCAAAAATTCAAAATTTAAGTAGTATATGACTTAGTGTAGGGATCACAGAATTTTGAAAATGTGCACACAATTCACTTTTCCCCATAGCACGTCATACGCAGTTTTTAACTGTTTTTTTGACGTAAAATAAATAAATAAATAAAATATGTCGTAGTCCCCATATTGTTGATGCATACAAAAAAGTAGAACTCACCACGGCGTTAAATAGCTTCAATCTCGAGTAGACTCGCATAGACAACTCGTAGTAGCACTCGCATAGACTCATTACATAGTATTAAGATCAAGATCACAACATCAAGATCATCATTACATAGTATAAATAGTAAACATTATCGTCTCGACCCAAAGCTGCCACCCCCGAAGTTCTGTCTAGCTCGAACCCGGATATCAGGTTTGTATCACTCTTGTCGCCCTAAAAAATCAGCGCGTGAGACCTGAGTTCGAATACAGTACTTGGCGCACAACGTGTGTGTTTTTGATGTCCACGTATGTGGTCCAGTACAATACATAAAACTATTTTTTTTAAACCTATTTTCTTCCGGGTGGTGTCATACGTTCATGCAATGCAGATATTTTCTTTATTTACAACACATGCCATAGTAATCATATTCATCAACTGTCAGTACCAACAGAACAATATGAGAAATCCAGATACAATACTCGTACGTGGCTTATAGCTCATTGTCAGTTGCCAGTGAGCAATGTAAATCGATACCAATTTTAAGTGCCAAGGAAAATCTTTCCTGCTTCGTAATTGCTTCTATGCAATGAGATTCTATACTGAGCATCAAAACGTAATTAATATTTATTTTAACAATGATATATAAAGAATTAGTCCAGTCTGTGGATGACCGTCGCGGTGTAAGCATCGTCCCTTGGCGCTCCGAGCTAGGCAGCAGGTAGTTTCTTTCGCAGGTAGCCACCGTTACAACTTTCGCATTCAACGATCGCCTGACGCCGTAGGAGCCCGCAAAGATAAGTAAATTTTGCCGTACTCAACCGTTCAGTGAAATAATATTGCATCTTCCTTCAAGAGTTTCATTTGAATTCTTACTGATCTTACTCTTACTTGATCTGAGATCTGCTCAACCGTTCTTTAGTTTTCTACTCCTCGGCCACTTTCCACGAAACTTCTCTCTTAAGAGTCTTTTCCTGATCATCTGATTTTCTGTACATAATTCCTTCTCTTAAGATGACGAAGGGCAACAAGAACGCATCTAGTGCCAATATTGATCATGAGACCAAAATTACGGAGCAAGTGAATGAGGCACTGGATAAGGCAGTAACATCGCCGACTTTCTTACGCTCTTTGGCATCTGTGCTTACTGAACTTGTAGCAAAGCAATTGGAAGACTATGAATTTCAATGCTAATCTTGTGGCAGGTTTAGAGAAAAAAAGTGGCTGAACGTGATCGTGAGATTTTAAATCTAAAATCTCAGTTAGAAGAAAAGACAGACGAGCTCGAGATGTACTCACGCCGAAACTGCTTGCGGATATTAAGCGTGAAAGAAAATGATAATGAAGACACCGACAAGCTGGTCATCGAAGAAGTTGCGAAAACGATAAGTGTAAACTTAACCTCGCAAGATATTGATAGGAGAAATGCCGCAACGCTAAAATAAAATATTACCACACCACCTTTGGCAGTATCTACGACTCGAAAACGATTTGGAAAAATCTGAAAAATCTAGAAATAGGAAAAGCTCCTCCCAATTTGAAACGAATATCCCCCTAGAATCTTTAAATCATTGTTTCATAAGAAACGTTCCTTCATTTGACAGTAACTTTAAGAGTCAATCCCTCGCTTTTCTCCAAAACTCAGAAAAAAATTCAACGACGAATTTTTCTTTTCATCCGTGGAACATGAGGATATAATAAAATAGTTCAAAGTCTCGAATATAATGCTTCAGGTACCGATGGTATAAATGCCAAACTGCTAAAAATAGCCTAGATGTGACCTATTCAGTTATTACCGAAATAGTAAATTTCTCTCTAATGAGCTGACATTATCCTTTATCCTGGAAAAGTGCGCTCGTGCATCCTATTCCCAAGACAGCATCAACCAGAAACCCTATTGAATACCGCCCAATTAGCATCCTCCCGACTATTTCTAAAGTACTCGAAAAAGTCGTCCGTAAGCAAACTGAACTGTATCTCCAAAAAAATCACTTTTAAACGATGAGCAATCAGGTTTCGCTCCGGCAGGAAGGTACTGCGCTACTGAATGTTATTGAAGATGCGACAACAGCTATAGATCACAGTAATTTAACTATCTTAATTCTTCTGGATTTTAGCAAAGCGTTCGATTCAGTAGATCAGACATCTTACTCGCAAAACTAAAAATCATGGGATTTGCACAGTCCACGCGTACATAGTTTCTTAACCATTTAACTTCCAGAATCCAAAGAGTGATGTCCGGTAGTTGCAGCTCAAGGGCCTTGAAACTCCACCGCGGAGTTGCTCAAGGCACTGTATTAGAGCCACTAGCATTCTTAATGTATGTAAACGATGTGGGAAATGCACTTAAATATTGCAGTCATCAAATGTACGCGGATGATCTTCAGATATACCTAAGTGGCCACCCGTCCGAACTCTTCTCACTCGCACATAAAATTAACGAAGAATTTATAACCTCAAACAAATATGCAGCATTATTAGGCCTACAATGAAATCCAAATAAATCACAGTGCATGATTATCAGTTCGAAAAGCACAGTGAATAAAATATCTTCTACTCTGCTTAAAATTTATGTAAATGACACCGATCTATCTTGGTGTTCCGAAGTCAAGAACCTAGGTATGTTTATTGACAACACCCTCAGCTGAAACTCGCAAGTATATTCAATCTGCCGTAAAGGAATCAAAGTTTTTGCCGTAAAGGAATTCGCTGAAACGCCTGCGAATGCTCCCGTTTCCAGTTTCCTCGACTCCAATTTCCCTGATCCATTGAGCAAATGCTGAGATGGCCCCTTGTTTTGCTTCTGGACATAAATGTAACTTCATTTTCTGTGCACGTCTTCTAGAATCCAGTGGGAAATACAATTATTCAAATTATCGTTTTCATGTTGTCGCGGCAGGAAGTATTATTCCGAAGGACAACATGGATAAGAGCCCAAAATTTCTTGCTTATTTATCCTTGAAAATAGATTTTATTACATGGGAGGGTTTCTTTTCTTCAAAATTTAAGTAGTATATGACTTAGTGTAGGGATCACAGAATTTTGAAAATGTGCACACAATTCACTTTTCCCCATAACACGTCATACGCAGTTTTATCTGCTTTTTGACGTAAAATAAATAAATAAATACGGTTTATTTTTGATCTAAGAAAATACGACCATGTGTCGCACTTTCTTGGCTAGGCAAAAAAGTGCCATACATGCTTACTCTTTATACGCTTACTCCAGACAAAAAACGGTTACTACACTCTCTACTTCTTTTTTATAAAATTTTACACGGTTCTCATGAAACACGTCTAATAAGTAATTTTAATCCTCTGAAATTAAACCGAGCTCGTAGTTCAGCTCTGCTCTGAGTACCACGTCACAGCACGACTTGATCGAGGTATCCGAGCCTGGAATAAACTACCAGCGAGTCTAAAACATTCGAATACATTCCGTAAATTCGAAAACGAATTAAATACTTGGGTAAGGTATAACGATATATAGAATGGCATTGATGTCCTCTCTATTCTCTAGACTTTTCCCTCTCCCCTGCCCCCTAAACGACCCGGTCACCGCCCCCCTAAACGCCGCACTTCCCTCACTCTTGAAATTCATATTTCCACCCCATACCTCATTAATCTATTCTCATTTTCCATTGCCTCTCACACCATCTAAATTATTAACAACCGCATATTTTTCTGTAATCTAATGAAATTGTTCAAATAAAATATTTAAAAGTGATTCGCCACGCTCCAAATAAAATACTAAAATACTTACAGCTATCTTTGTACTGTCATCATTACTATCTTAACTATAACATATTTGCCTTGAGTATAAATACAATTGATGTTTATATCCTATTGTACTTTTACATTGTTTCTTAATACTGTCAATATTATATTTTAAATTAGTAGTACTATTAGCTTAGAGCCTATTGTGCTTCTCTGGTGTTACAAATGTCTGTATATTTATGTGAAGTGCTAATGTATACCAAACGTAGCATTTCTGTACAGCTTCTGGAATAATTTTACTCTTCCACCTACTTCTTCTTCCTCCTTTTCTTCGCTTTTCCTTCCTTCCCTTTCCTTCACAGACTTCCTCATTTTTGTCTTTATGGCCCTTTCCCCTAAACGCCTCTTCTCTTCACCTTCACTACTATGCATACCATATTCTTCTATATTAATGTTCGGCCATAACCCGCCATCCTGATTGAGGTTTTTCTGGGTTTATTCAATTGCTTAAGGCGTACGCCGGGATGGTCCCTTGCTTTGCACTCCCAGTCATAAATGTACAGCTTTTACCCCCTTCAGTCTCTCTCCTTTCTTCTTTCTCGTTCGTATTTTCTACTTCATTTTCATTTATGATTCCCTTATCTCATTTTTCTCTTCTCTTCCATTTCTATACAAAGATGCTGTTCGGCCCTAAGCCTCCATCCTGATTAAGTTTTTCTGGGTTTACTCAATCGCTTAAGGCGTATGCCGGGATGGTCCCTAGTTTTGCAGTCCCAGACGTAAATGTACAGACCCTCTTATACGTTACTACCCTGTTTCAATGTAGACTCAGTGGTTAGGCGGAAGAGCAGGCCCTATTGCCCCGAGCCTCACCATTAATAAGGACATTATTATTATTATTATTATTATTATTATTATTATTATTAGTTCAAACTTTCACTTTAATAGAGTAAATATACCTATATCAAGTAATGTACTGTACTTCAACTTCAGTAACAGTGATCCACATCCTTTCATATATTCAGCAAATACTGACATGGCTTCTTGTTTTGCTTCTGGTCATACTTGTAGCGTACGATATTACTTCCTAGCCTACTACGTGCTTACGTATTATACGCGCATGTTTTATTGAGCCCCACTCTTTTGACAACATTAGTTGAATTAAGAATAAATTATAGCAACGAACTTTGTTTACAAAATGTGATGACCAGAAATGTTTGCTCCCTCGTAATAGAAATTATTTTGCATCGAAAAACGATTTGATTTAAATTTCCTTTTGCAAAATAACCAAACTCCCCACACCTCTCGCAACTAGCGTAGCGAGGGCTCAAGAAAACGTGCGGTGATAATAGTACAGTGACTACGTAAGTACGTACAGAAACTATTGCAATTCTATCGACGATTTTTCATAATCAAAATACGTATTGTGGGGCGCTGGTAACGAGAATGTTGATAAATTTTTTTCTATGTGTAATAAATTACTTCCTTTAATAGATTGTGTAGTCAGAATTCACATTTTATGGACCATTGATACGTAAAAATGGATTGACGGCAAAACGTTTGTCTATCTGTCTGCTGTTTGTGCGCCTGTCCGTTCGTCTGGGCGTCATGGCTGTGGTCAACATCGCTAGCGTCTACATATTTCAAACGATTTTTATACAAAACTAATATTTCCCAATCGATTTGAACGGAAGATCTAATTTCTAGAATAGATTTCATTTAACAAAAAAATCGTTATCAATATTTACTTTTGAAATTTAATGTTTTTTTCAATTTTCGAAAATACAGTGCGTTCGCCGAAAGTGAAACCAGCGCCGATTATTTTTTTCCATCCTTAGACATATATGTGGGAAAAACTTATAGAAAAATTAGAGCATCATTAAGAAAATGATTGTTTAAAAATTGCTTATATTTTATGCAAAGTTAAGCGAAAACTACTTATATTTTCCAAAATTGCACATGAACTTATTTCAAGATGTGTCTTTTTGTCAATAGATTTCATTAAGAAAAAATATCTAAAAATACTATGGTTATAGGAAACTCTGAAAAACGTTTGAACTTTCGCAATTTTTTAAAATTCACAGAGTTTAACGAAAATGAGATCCGCGCAGAACGCTTGAAATTACGCTTATGTTATCCGAATAAAAAGTTTAATACAAAAAGTTTAATACAGTTGCAGCCATTTTGGTGAAAATGTTGAGGTTTTGTATATCCCCTAATATCTATTTCCAACCCGCTGGGTCTCGAGATCTTTCATATCGATCGGAGAATATCAAATTTGTGAATATCAAGTGTGAACGGTACAGGTGCTAGCGTTGACCAGGCAGACAGGCCGACAAACAGACGTTGTGCCGTCTGCATTTATCGAAGAATAGGACTAGAGAAGAAAGCAGCGTGTGCTACTGAACAGACCTTGGCTGATCAGCACTTGGCAAAGCCCTACATTCCTTCTCATAATCCCCACGCCAGTTGAATACGTAATACTCTTTGGTACCCACAAAAGATACGAAGTATTCTGTAGTTACCAAACAACCACCTTATATTCCAGATCACCCTAGTGATTTTCTTCTTTTCTTACACATCAATAAATCTATTTTAGGATTAAACATATTTCATAATGATGCCTAGTTACAATTGGCTGTCAAACATAGGTACTTATCGCTGGAGGCAGACCTCTTTCGCTCAAGGATACTAATTCTGATCCCATGAAATTTCAATTCAGGTGAGAATTGAAAATCCTGGTAAGAATTTATTTTATAGAAAAAGAATGCAACATATACTGTATCTGCAACACTAAAGTTTTCCCATGAAATTGTGTTTTGTTTTGGGGGACGACCTAGGGGTACTTTCTTGATGCATCTTTCTGAGAGCGTATTTCTTCAAAAACTGACACTGTCATCTCTATCCCAGCCCCATACCCCCAACCCCCTAAAGTCCCGTAAGAGCAGAAAATGATTTAATTATTTATCCCTTTGCCGTATCTCATAAACCTAAAATGCTTTAACATTTTAATGATTAATTAAAATGATTGTAATATATTCAAGAATATATGTTCAAAAATATATGCAGAATTAGTTCTTAAATACATTACATTTTCCTTTAATTATATTGCAACTTATTCTGTTGCCCAGCGTTGACTCTCTCTATTGGTGTGCTTCTGTTATCGCAATGGCATTGGTATGCGATTGTTAAGCACAATAGCGATCATGCTGACGCATTTAAAATGTTCGCTGGCAATCTTCTCTTGGCTTTACGCCAGTTCTGGCATTGTCAATTTCCTGTGCTTCTCTGGGGATTTTCCTCAATCGCTAAACCGCACTTGAATAGATAAATAACAGCGGTCTGCTCGCTCCATTTCCTGTCCATACTATGTAATTTAAATGAACATCCGTGTTATTCCCGTATACAGAGATTTGGCAGCGGCATTCTGTTAAGCGCCGGAGGGATCAATACATCCGTGTCGTTCAAACTGGTATTCATAAAACATTCATTTTTATCGCTTGCGTGAGTAGCAGAATCTAATTTATTAGAGAATATACTTTTCATACACACGGGAATATGACAAATATCTTTATTTCACGCAAATTTCCCAAATAACAAGAATATCCCTTTGTAATTTCTCGCACTTACTTCGTAAGAATTTTCAGCAGGAAAACTTTTATTTCTGGGCCCTGGTAATGAAAAAGTGGATAAATCCATTTTCTATACTTAGTAAATTACTTTCCCTAACACATCGTGTAGTCATATTCCGCATGTTGTGGGTCCTTGGTACCGAAAAATCGATCGAGGTCCAAACGCATCCGTCCGTCTGTGGTCACCGCTAGCGCCTAAATCACTCAGCCGATTTTCTCCAAAATTGATATTTTCCGATGGATCTGAACGAACTCAAGGCTTTCGGAGTTTCAACCGAATACTTTAATTTTTGAGGGCACTTTACATAAAGCCTCAAAAACGTTTTCAAAATTTTCGAAATTTTTTAAATAAATTTTGTTTTTGACTACCGCTTAAAAGACGGTTAAAAGAAGGGTGCAGGTCTCTTGTTCCTTGAAATTTCTGATTTTTCGAAAATTGCAAAAGTGCAAGTATTGTTATGCAAGTATAACTAGTGGTGCGGCAAAGCACATACTTCCTGCATTGGTTGGATATACTCCGCAATATTATATTTCTACATTAACCAGCAAAAGTGATTTCAACCAGCAACATTTTTTTCCTTTCCGAGACCCGATCTCAATTCCTCAGAGTTAACTTGCAGGCAATCATACCACTTCTCCACACACGAGCCGTATGGATCGATCTCGGGCAGAGGCATAAAAAGGTAAATGCAGGATTTACGTAAAAAAACCCTCAACAATAATAATATCCGTTAGAAACTCTCAAAGCCTCCAGTTCGTTCACCTCGATCAGGAAATATCAATTTTGGAGAAAATCAGCTGAAAGGTTTTGGAGCTACAGAAGTCCACAGACGAACTGATAGATGTTAGGTTGAGAAGTTGATTGGTAGTGATTTCGGGCGCGCCAACTCCTAAGGTCAATAGTCCCGAATGAGTAGTACATATTTTTCTCGTTAGGCAGATGTGATCATCCCGCCCTGCATGGCTCAATCAAAAGCCGACCTGGCGTCGGCTAGCGGGATTTTCCACAACCAGGTGTCTCCCACCAGAGAGGTATCCTCCTCGCCGGGACAAGCTGTAAGCGCCCGACCGATATCCCAGCATGTGGTAGTTTGGTGCATGCAAGTGTGTGTAAGTGAAGAATAGAATAGGAGAAGGAATGGTAAGAAAAAATGCACGCGGTCCGTTTGTTTGGTAGGACCGTTTGGTAATTGCCCCGCCATTTTCCTGGTGATGGCTGGTGGATAGAAATCACGGAAAGCTACCGATCCAAGCAGCCGGCCGGTAGAATTCTTTTCCATACAGCAACAGGACTCTACCCAGGCCGGATAGTGTAGAAAATACTGCTATCGTCATGACTCAAAGCTAGTACCCCCCCCCCCATCAGTGACAATGACATTAGTCGATGCCCTAAATAACTCTCCCGGTCAGCCGTTAAGGGTATATAATTCAGTCCCATGGGTAGTGTATATATTGTATTTAAATTTCATAATGATAGATTGATGAGAGAGTTGAAAACTTGTATGAAATTTGAACTTTTAGTTCAAAATTCGAAAATCACAAACAGACACTTCAGAGTATTTAGTATCTTAATTGATTGTATATGTGAGTAGAATTGGTTCAAATGATTTTCAATAAAGTTTCTGAAATTCTCAATAGTTTTCATCACAACACAGTTGTGTGACAAATAACTATCTCTGCGCGAGGCTCGAATCAGTGGCCCTTCCCTCCGAAGCGCTGAAAAGGTACCCGCCATTTAACCACATCGGCCACGAGGATTGGAACTTCAATAATAGTCATTAGAGCTTGGTGTTTCAGTTCTAGCATTAGGAAGCCGAAAAATCGACATACTACGGAAAAAATGTCCTTTGGGCAGAAAAAGATGGCAACTGAGAGGGCATAACTCGGCGCGGAAAATAATTTTTTGGTGGTTGAAAACCATTTTTCTTGTTCATATAACAATATAATGCAACGGAAAAGTTAGCAATTTTGTGCAAAAATACGTGAGAAAGTATGTTCTTTACAACAGACTTTGTTTGAATCAAAAATCGCTATCTCCAATTTTGAAGTTTTCAAATGTTAACATTTTGGGAAATTCCAAAAAAACGGAACAATAGACAAAAATGGGACCAGAACCATATTTTTACCGTCTCTTATTACATACCAGAAAGAAATGATTACATGTCAAAGAGAAAATTTCAAGTAAAAATTTAGAGCGTTTTTTTGAGAAAAAATAGCCTTTGCCTGAAATTACACAGAAATTACTCGGTAACTACTCCTATTTTTGAAATATTGAACATGAACTTATTTAAAGTTCTGACTTTAAAGAACATAATTCATTACGGAAAAAATCTCTATCTTCAATACAGTAGTTCTAGGAACACGCGCCAAAAAATTGCACTTTTGCAATTTAAAAAAAAACTGTGATCTCAATGAACATGAGACTATCGCCATTCTCTTAATCGTTCTTTAAGCTATCCGAGGACAAAGTTTGATCAAAAAAGGGTATAGCCGAATAAGGCGGTGAGTAAAGAGTAAGGGTAAAAGCAGGATCCCTTCGAAGAAACAAAGTTCAGTTGTTGGAGCAAGACCGTATGACCTGTAGTGACCGTAAGACCGTATGGCTTGTATGAAAAACGAGTGAATGAATATCTGCAACCACTCTTAGGCAATATCGAATCTAATTCGAAGAACCTAGTGGATTGCGTGCTACAGAATGCCTGGGTTACCAATGCAATCGAAAACCAAGAAGACTGAAAATATGGAATGAGGAAATTACAGCAACTATCAAGATCAAGAAAGATGCGTAGCAGAGATATTTGAGTACCAAGAAACCAGAAGACTACATAGAGTATAAACGATTTAGAGTTAAAACACGCCTGTTATTCAGAAAACACACAAGGAACGTTGAAAGATTTTCTGCAAAAGGTTAGAGCATGACATCACTGGCGCTCAAAGAATTGGCTTTAAAATTTTCAAAAATATCTCCAAAAACGAACGAGATAATGCTAAGGTATATTTTATCTCAGAGCAAAAATGGATAGAACACTATAGGAAAATTTTATTCTCAGAAATGTTGGGGAAGTGGAGACAGAGAAAATGCCAAATAATGAAGAGATGGATGAGTTAGAATTAGTTCTACATAAAAGCAAAAATTGGAAATCCACCGGACTGGATGATGTGCCAATGAAATAATGGATTTATGCAGAATATCAGATGAAAAGATCCTTATTAAAATTCTTTAAGTCTCTGAACTGAAAGCAATATACCTGCTGAATGGAACAAATCCTTAATAATCAATATACTCGTACATAAAAAGGGGTCCAAAGAAGACTGTGATAATTATCGTGGGATCTCCTTATTGACTACTGCTTCAAAATTGTATACCACAAAAACTTTTCTCAGGAAAAACGAAGCGTTTTCAGACTCACAACACGGTTTCGGGAAATCAAAATCTACAGAAACTGCCATTTTTTCTTTCCTTAAAGATGTTACTTCATCAATGGACCAAAATGAAGAACCCATTGGGATATTTTTAGATCTTTCGAAAGCTTTTGACGTTATTAACCATAACATCTTGCTCTCAAAATTACCCTCTTAAGGAATTCGTGGTATTGCCCTAGATTGGATAACCTCGTACCTTAAACATCGATCTCAAAGAGTATACCGTACTGGCAAGAAAGGACATTATTTACTTATCTTTCCAATACTTTGCCAATTGAACATGGGGTCCCACAAGGTTCGATCTTAGGTCCTATCCTCTTTCTGTTGTACGTAAACGATATGCCCTTATCTATTAAAAATGGAAGAACAGTTCTGTTTGCCGATGCCACGAATGTTCTTTGCAAAAAAAGAAACAATAAATAGTACAATTTCAGAAGTTTCAAATTGGTTTTGTAACAACAAATTAATAGTTAACGAAGGAAAAACTGTCTCAATGCAATTTTGCGTTTCAAATCGGCAATCGTATGCACCAATGAAAATGAGCAATATAAAATTAGCTAATGTTAAAGTAACAAAATTTCTAGGTCTCTCAATTCAATCAAACCTCAAATGGAATGTACATATTAAACAGTAAATTAAGCTCATTATGTTATGCATTCAGAATTCATTCTAATTCAGTCAGCCTTCATGCAGCTCGTTGTGTGTATTTTGCAAATGTACATTCCCGCCTGAGATATGGCATAATATTCTGGGAAAGCTAATCCTTTAGTGCCCAGACATTTAGATTGCAAAAGAAAAATTATCCGAATAATGAAAAAATCCCATCCACGTGATCCGTGCAAGCCTCTTTTCATTGAGCTTGGAATCTTACCATTCTCTTGCCTATTTATTTACGAATCTATAGTATTTGTCAAAACTGACTTACCTAATGGTGGGAACTTATTTTCATGTAATACTGATATTTATAGTTACAACACTCGACGTAGAAATCATGTTCATCAAGTATCAGTATCAACAGCCGACTACAAGAAATCCACATAAAATACAACTACGTTACTGTACAACGCATTGCCAGATGAAATTAAACAATTAAAATTGGTACACAAATTTAAGTTAAAAGTAAAATATTTTCTGCTGCAAAACTGTTTCTATACAGTTAGAGACTATACTGATCGTCAAAAAAATGTTTACTTTAACAAAACGATTATATAGTATAATAAATTAGTTTACATTTGCATTGTATAATTAAAAAAAGACTCAATATGCCTCTAACAAGTAACGTACTTCAGCTTCCGCGTCAATGCCCCCATCTCGATCGGGTTTTTGTCCAGTTTCCCTGATCCATTGAGCAAATGCTGAAATTGCCCCTTGATTTGCTTCTGGGCGTAAATGTAGCTTCACTATGCGCACGTTTTGTTGAGCTTTCCGTTTGCTTGTAGTGGTAGTAGAGCTTAGGGTGAGTTTCTATTTTGTTAACAATACAGAAAAATCAAATCTGTTCGTTCCTTTACCGTTTAAAATAAGTTTTCTATAATTCGGCAACGAAAATATCTAGTTTTTGAAATGTTAATCTCTCGCTTTTTTAAATTTGTTATTATTATTATTATTATTATTATTATTATTATTATTATTATTATTATTATTAATCTTTCAACTATCAAAAGTTAAATTGTTAGGAAGGGATTCTGAAACTCAAGAAAGCGTGCGCAGATGATTTTCTCCCCCATACGTCACCTACAGTTTTTGACTGTTTTTGACTAAATAAATAAATAAATAAACAATATTGAAATACAAACTTAACAAGGAGATGCAGAATATTTTTCAGGAAGAGGTTAATGGATTCAGGGAGGGAATAAGCTCTAATTATGCAATTTTCACTCAGAAACAGATGTCAGAGAATGTAAGAGAATACAATCTGCCTGCCCGCGTACATGCTGTTCCTGGATGATTGCAAAGCTTATGACAGTGTGGAGAGATGAAAATTATGGTGTATTTTAGAGAGCTATGAAATTCCAGGAAACTTGATAAATTCCATTAAAAGCGTGTACCAGAATACTGAAATTTGCATTAAGGTGGCAATAAAGGTTGCAACACATCGGAACTTCTAAAAGTTAACCAAGGATTAAGACAAGGGTGTGGTTTGTCCACAATCCTCTTCAGTATATATATATATATATATATATATATATATATATATATATATATTGAACAAAATTATGCAGCTATGGATTACCACAAATTCAAAAGGTATAGCAATATTGAGAAATAAACAAATCACACATCTGACTTAAGCAGATGATCAAGTTATTTTGGCTACCTCGGAAGGCGATATCCAAAGAAATATAACATGTCTTAACCGAGTGCTACAGAGTTATAATTTAAGTATATCTAGTCTAAAGCCAAGGCTATGGCATACAAAGGCAAATATTTGAGAAGAATAAAAATTGTTATCCACAACCAAATTATTGAACAAGTTTTCAACTTCACTTACCTTGGCTGCAAAATATCAAATGACATATACCCTGAAATGCAAGAGAATGTCAGCAAATACAACAAGTTGAATGGCTTTATGAAGAGGCATTTTAAAAATAATATGTTGATGCACCCTAATGATTTCACAATGTTATATCTCAACCCACACTCTGCTTCACAAGTGACACGTGGACACTGAGAACAAATGACAAAAGAAGATTAGAGGCTTCCCAAATGAATTTCTTAAGAGCTCTACTGGGTCTAACCTTGAGGGACAGTGTTCCAAACGAAGGTCAAGGTGAAGTATAAGGTCAAGGTGAAGTATTGATAGTGTAGTAAATGATACAAAAAATACTAACAGAAATTTTTCTTTTTCTTCTCCTTCAGGTATATAGGCATTGCCTGTTAGGCCTTCGTTCCAATCTGGTCACGCCATCTCTTCTTCGGACGGCCAGGATTTCTTCGTTCTTATGAACAGTATTTTAGAATTCTTTTCGGCAAGTGATTGTCTTGCATCATTTCAATGTGCTGCATCCAGGAATTTCGGTAGTAATTAATTTTTCCTGAAGTTTACATACACCAAGTACTTTACGAATTTCTAAATTTCTTTTCGTGTCCTTAAGCTTATAACCAGCTACTGATCTCAGAAATCTCATTTCAGCACTTTAAAGTCTTGTGCTATCTTGTTTGGTCATTGTCCAATTTTCACTTCCAAAAACAAGTTGGGATACTTAATATTTTATAGAATTTAATAATGGTTTCCTTTCTGACTCTCTTTTTCTGGGTTCTGAGGATTGTTACATTTCGGTTACCTTTTGTAATTCAAACAGTGCTTTCTGGAGGCAATATTCATCATTTGCTATTATAAGTCGGTCATTCGCGAATAATATGGTCTTTAGGTTTCTTTCTTGTCCCATGTCATGGCTATAAGATTTTAGTCCGGATATCCACTTATTTAATGCTTCATCTAAATATAAATTAAAAAGAATTGGGGATAGACTACATCGTTACCTTACTCCTTGGTTTATTATCTCTTTCTTATTCTCTTGGCCTTTGATAGAAATTTTTGAGTTCCTATATATATGTTCCTAATGATCGAAATCAGCTGTTGTGGGAGACCTTTACGATGCAATACATTAAATAGTGTATTTCTGTTACTGTGTCAAAAGCTTTGGAGTAATTTATGAAGAGGATGTATATTCTTTTATTAAATTCTCTATCGTTCTCAATGATCTGCTTGACAATCAAGATATTGAAACGTCGTGGCATTTTAGTCGTCAGACCGCACAAGGCGCGGGCCGGCGCGTGGGAGGTGGTCCGAGCGTCAGGCTGGCGGTGCAACCGGAGCTGTCGCCTTGAAGGGTGCAGGCCACCGGGGGCGGGGTCTGGGAACATCTGGGAGTCAGCTAGCCAGAATGATGTGCGAGGACAGATCGTCTGCAGCTGGCGGCGGGTTCCATTTTGCGACCGGCCCCCAAATCTCGGTAATGAGGTGACGCGGTCCGCGGGTCTTCAGCGTGGGAGGTCTGTCACGTGACTCCTCGCAATAGACGCCGGTGGAGTGTTGGCGATTGGCATTCGAGTTTGGGTCGAATCACGGTGCGGAGGCACTTGGGTGATCGCAGGCTTGCGAGGGTGGTGCGTTGCTACTGAACAGAATCCCCAAATTAGCACGCTGGGGTACGCTGGCTCAGGCTGGGGCGCCTTGCCTCAGGAATGGGAGTGCTGTGGAGTGCAGCGGTAGTTTCCGGAGGAGTATGTAAATAAACTTTGTAATATATAGTCATTGTAAATAAACCTGTACAAAAAACTCCGTGTGTGTTGTTTTTCACATCACGACGACGTCACAATATTATCGGAGCAAGACCTACCCTTCCCAAGACCATTTTGTACTTCTAATATCATGGTCGCCGCAATATTACGAATTCTGGATGCGATAATTTTTGAATAGATCTTGTAAGCAACATTTAAAAGACTTATTCCTCTATAATTTTCACAGGACGACCGGTTCTCTTTAAAGATAGCGCTTATTACTGCAATTTTCCCCTCTTGCGATACAAGCACTTTCTTCCAACATAAGTTGAGAAAGAGTAAGGGCCGTTTCTTTAAATTTTCTGATGCATATTTGATCATTCCGCCTTTAATACCATCGCTTCCACTCGCTTTTTTATTTTTTATTTTTTAAGGCATCTTCCAGTTACTCATATTCCATTTCATCAATTTCAAATCATTTTCAAAGCAAATCAATTTCAAAGCAGCAAAGTTGCATAACGCAACGTCGGCAGTTCTTCAAAGAGTTTGACATACCGAAAAAATTGTTAGTGATTTGGGAACTCAATTCACAAGTGAAAAATGCGAACAAGAAAGGGAAAGAAATGAAATACAAATTTGTTTTACTATGGTTCAGAATCCTCAGGCAAATCCTTGTGAAAGAGAAATGAAGGAGATTTCACGATTGTTTCGGGTATACATTTCGGAATACCACAATAAGTGGATGGAAGCGGTTACTTCGTTAAACTATGTGTTGTATAACATTCCCACGGGAGTACACGAAGAACACAGGCGGAAATTCATGCGGGTAATGTTGAAGGGAAAGACCCGTTCGGAGTAATTAAAATACCCCCCGAAAATAGTGGAATTCCAGAAACCGGCAACGACATGCGAATAATTTATGACTATTTAAAGGAGGCAGCCGCGAAGAGGAAGGAAAAATAGAAACAACACTTCAAGGGTGAATATAATCTGGTGGATGAAGTATTGATCAGGGAACCTCAAGTGTCGTCAGTCGACAAAAAGTTGTTTCAAACATCCTTTCCCTTCTACAAAGGGCGTTATAAAACTGACAAGGTTTTAAGTAAAAATGCAGTTATAATGCAAATATTAAAAGATGAGGGGGGAAAACAAATCGGCTCTTATAACTATCGCAACATCAAGCCGTATAAACGGGACGATACGTACGATTAATTAACCCAAGACTTAGCAAAGCAGATTGTAAATACTGTAAATGTTATGTGTAAGATTTATTATTATTATTGTTACAAAAGAATTTATGTAAATAGTAATATGTGATAACGAAAGACCATACGAGAAGGAAAGAATATAAGAAAGAAATATTGAAGGTAGAAATAGGTCAAAATGATAAAGTATTGATCAAATGAAATGTATGTATGTAAAGATTTGGCAATCAAGATTGATGTAAATAGTTATAAGACTGGAAGAAAGAAGAACAGTGTAGTGAATAAGTGATTATTGTGTAGTGTGTACCAGTGCAATAGGGTACGAAGACAAACTAGGAGTGTAATTAAAAGAGTTATGATGGGTCTTGTCATTCATTTTTTGCTGAAGCAAATAAGATGACGCTTAGGAGTAGGGAAGATGTGAAGAAATGACGAATAATTTTTGTTTATGAAAATGTCATTTATATGATGTAGAATATAGGGATGACCATAGACGATCGCGGGGGGTCGCTATGTGACAAGTAAACAACCGGCCTTGAAAGTCATTCTCGCTAGGTAAAGAGGATGTGGAAGTGACCGGGCGGAGGCAGAAATAATATTATTTTTGTTAGAAAAAAAGAGGATGATATAGAGTTCTGATGATTTGGGATTTATGAAAAACAGTGACACTCTCTCTAGCAAAGTGGTAATGAGCGGGTCAGCTCCTGACATTTTACCAGGTCGAGGAAAGACTGTTGAGAGAGACGAGGATTGACAACCAATTCCGATGCAATAACTTTTATTATAATTAAGTCTATCGTTTCTTATATTAGGATATATTCTTGTGGAAACAGACGAAGGAATTCTACAAAGTAATAGTCACGTAGTAAACACACGTAGTCACAAAGTAAAAGTACGTGAATGGGCGTCCACCCGTGACGCGAGTAAGGGAAGTAACGGGTAATATTAGTATCGCTGGGAGAATTTGAACTTGATCGAGAACATTAGGCGGAGGAGTTTATGAAGAAGGAAGATTCTGCTGCGACGACGGAGTAGATTCCAATGGAGAAGTGAAGAGCGCGCAAAGATCCGCGAATATAACAAGGTTGTTTTATAATTATTACAAGATAGAGAAAACTGGTCATGACCAAAGATAATTTCATTTTGATTAATGATGTAACTTTTTTTGTTTAACTTTTATCAGAATCATAATATTTAACATTATAAAAAATTCCAATTTGTTACTTTAAAAGAAAGCTGATTATCATTATTCGTTACGTGCAATCCAGTCGTAGATATTTTGATAAGATTTTCAGATTCCTCGCCACTCCGTATGGATGACAGATTAAATATTGGTTACAGAGTAAGTAGCAATAATTATGAACTTCGAACCCAATTAACTAAGCTAGCACGACATAATGTTGGATGAGAAAATTAAAATTACCTAGAAAACATCAGGGTTACAGTCGTAATTATTACCTGGCGCTCAAATAAATAACGAAATTATACGCGTGTCATAAATAACGAAATTATACGCGTGAAATAAGTACGCGTGTCATTCAAATGAAATGAGTTATGAATCTCAAGTAATCAATAATTCGTAAAATTACGAATTTTGCTGGTAGAAAGAAGGGCTTGTTCCAAGGTATTTCGTTATTACTTTCAAGTCAACATCATTGATGAGTGAAGTCGTAGGCTTCCGCGGCCAGAATCATGAAGATCTTGGCTGTCCGGGTGGCATATAAGCAAACTGCACATGTATTCGGCACTGGGCTTCCTTGATTGGCTAGCGGGCGCCGAGCGGGAAACCGCGCGAAATTCGTTTATATTCTCTTACTACGGAAGGGTTTGTTTTAAGTGCTGTTTTGTCACTTTGTAAACTGTACATATATTTTTCATTTTATTACTATTTATAGATATATGTTTTATTCCGTTTCTCTGTTATTCGTATTTTGTTATTCAGTTTTATTTGACATAATCTTTCATTGCCACGTAGATGAATCAAGGATTTCTGTTCTTGTTTCAATATTTATAATGAACCACCACCAACCAAAAAATGTTTAGTTTTGGGGGAAAAAAACAAAGGAGGCCGAAGGTGTTGATGGGAATTGAAAGTTTTCTCAGTATTATTTCCAATTTTGAGAAAAACTGAATTAAAAATAATTTACGTTGCAATATGAAAATTTTATTCAAATATCTACTCAACTTCACGTTCTTGTAGTCTTATAGTATATTGTGATCTTATTGAAGGTAATTTTATTTATTTCTGGAGGATAAATAAGTTGTAATAATAAGAGGAGTTGATTTTGTTATTCCTCAATAGTATTTGCCAACAACTCAATTTTAATTTTTTTAATAGCATCTATATGAATTTGAACACATTTATTGAGGACATTTTTTTATAATAGTTTTCGTGTCTGACATTAAACACAATGACAAACTATGAGTCTTCACATTGGTCTGACAGAGGCAGTAGTTATGATCATGCAAATATAGATCTTTCTGTCGGATTTGTACGACCACTAATATAATCTTCTTCACAAATATCTTCTTCTGATTCAAGAAGGGTCCGGAGATATTTGCATATATATGCAGTACTCGTTTCCATTTTAAAATATTGAAGGAATGCTTCCCTTCTCACCTTATTAGCTAGCAGGAACCGTAATGTTTCAGCTGTTCTTACATTATGGTTATGATTTTTCTTTATTGTTATAACCCCGCACAATCCTTTCTGAAAATAAAAATAAGTTATTTAATAATTAAATAACGATTTTAGTTAAAATGAAAATTTCTGTCAATTCAAAGAGATAAACCAAAGAAGTTATAATGCTCACAATTGAATGTGTCAACCTTTTCGGATTTACTGATTATCAATAAAGTCTATTGAGACAATAAATCATGATAAATTTTCTAAATTGTACGTATTTAAATAACATTATTATTATTATTATTATTATTATTATTATTATTATTATTATTATTATTATCATTATTATCATTATTATTAGTAGTAGTATTATTCTGAAACCAATATATTTCCTAACTTTCCTAATTTTTTCATTATATGGGAACACATTTCCTTTCCATCAGTAATTGAGACAGGTGCATTAAGACAGATGAAAATTTCTTATGTCTCAACATAATAAAATAAAATAATATTAATGTAGGATAATGTATAATTTTTAGCATTAAAATTAATAGTATTACAGTAAATTTAATAGCATTCTTATGTTTTTAATTAAACGTTATAAGAAGCCATATAAGGTGTATTACTAAAATGTTAATATTTAATATTAATTGTTTAATGAATAGGTACCTAAATTTAACAGTTAACCATTTTTTCAACTTTAGTGATTCCTACTAACTTTGGGTATTTACTTATGATTTTCTATTGAATTATTTATAAGTATTGCAGAAATGCGAAAGTAGAATTTTTGAAGGAAAATATGTTTATTAATATTTTTATTTATATGCGTCAATTATACATTTCTTAAAGGGTTTAATTTGCTGTACAGAAGAAAAGTAAATTTTCGTGAACTCAATTTTCTTGCACTGGACTGTAAAAAAGCACCAATTATGTTTGGGGATATGTAAATGGTTCGTCGAACTCACCGTTTCATTCTTTGATTGGCTCCAAGAGTTGGTTGTTACTCCGGATGTTTGCAATCTGAAACGCCTGATAGCGCGTCACAACGTGGGAGAAATTTCTACGAATACAAGCTCCAGCATTGCGGCTTTGACTTAAATGCTTTAACCTAAACTAATTAACCTAAATACTAACTTAAAAGCTAATAACATCTAGCCTCTTTGGGCGATTAGTTTTTAAAATATTAAGTAGAAAATGTCGGTTTTGTTAAGTTCTTAAATTGTTCATATTATCTTCTATTTTTCTTCTTTTAATTAATTTAATAACGTATTTCCTGTTGCAAACGCGACAGAATCAGTCTTTCGAACGTTTTCCCTAGAATGGGGAGGAGATAATTGGTCTATAACTGCTCGGGATTAATTTATTTTTGCCAGGTTTTGGGAGAATAGCAATGGTCGCAATCCTTCACGCCTTCGGGAAATAGCTGCACGCTAGGAACGCATTCAGGAGCTCGAGTAGAAACTCACTCCGCACCCGCCCAGAGCGCGCATCTGCACCCCCGTTAGTCTATCTGGGCCCCCTGGCTTCCGCACACACTTTTGAGTGTTGCGCGGAGCTCCCCTCGGCGCGCCGAGGAGAGAGGGAACAGCGGGCCAATGGCGTTGCAGCTGGCCGCCCGCGCCAATGGCCGACCACCTGTGACGGCGGTAGCCAATGGTAGCGAACCGGCGCCAGTTTCAAACGCGCGGAACTGCAATGAGCGAATTTGCGAATATTTCGCTTTTTATTGCGTCGTCCCACGCGTATACGGTCTGAGGTGGTGGAGCGCCGGGCGAACCCGTCCCGGCGTTGCTCTGGATCGGGCTATTTACTCCCGGTTTGCGGCCCAGCGCACGAGAAAGATCGCAAATGTGCCTCTCGTGGAGGTTGCAGTTCAAAATTGTTTCAGGCCATTGAGCAGTTTTCTCCTCCCGTAGAGATGAGCGGAATTCTCTGCTTAACCTGCGCGCCGGCTCTCCGTCAACGGGATCGCCATAGCGGCGACTGCAAGGCGCCTCTGGCGGCGCTTCAAACAGTGCTGCCGCTGGCAACCCTGGCGGAGAGGGTGGCAACGAGGCCCCCACCCTGGTCAGAACGCTGCTCGGATTGGTCGGCGGCGCTGCGCTGGGATTGGCCGGCGTGCTCTCCCCGACCGTGAGGTGGTGGAGCGCCAGGCGCCGTTGAGTGAATGCCGCCAGGCAAGAGCTCCGGCGCTACACCACTGACGACCCCGGGGAACGCGGCGGGCAGCTCGCCACCCGCCGTCTCCCCACCGGCTAAGCGCTCTTGTGAACGCGAGGCATATTCCCCGGAGCCCGAACTGAGAGCACCAAGGCTCCACTTCTAACAGCCCTCCAAATGCCTCCAAGAAGGAGCGAAAGCGGCGCAGGCGCAAGCGCGCGGGCAAGACGACGGGTGGGCCTCACTAGACCCCCGTTGCACCCGGCGCCGCACCAACGCCGCCACAACAACAACTCCCTTGTAATACGGTGAGTGCGCCAACGGATTCTGGGTGCCGCCAATCTCCCCAATCCCCCCTACGCGTGACGAGCAATCTGACGGCTGGAAAGTCGTCTGCGGTTGCCGGCGCAGTCGGCCCGCAGCTGAGAGTACCGGGGTAGGAACCTCAGCGCTGGTGCCACCCGCGGAAGCCCTCGCGACGGGCGCCTCACGTCCGCCGACCGCTTCACGGCCGCCCAAAAAGCCCTTCGCCATTCGGCTGCAGATCAGCCCTAACGAGGTTCTCCGGCACGGTAGGGCCCTTAAACACTTAACAGGGTACAAGGGGACCATTTCTAAGGTCACCAACCGCGCCCGGAGAATAGTGGACAAGGTCCACACGTACGATCGTGTGGCGTACACTGAGGCTCAGAGTATTCGTCAGAGGGCTTCCACATGGCTACACCGCTGAGAACGTAGCGAACGAGTTGAAAAAACTCGGCTGCGATCTCAAAGCAGTAAAGCAAATTTGTCTGCTTAGATAAATCGAGGTCGCCAGAAACCCCGATTCCGCTGCGGCCCCAGGTGCAACAGGCACCGAAACGCGGCGTGTGGAAGTGCCCACAGGAACGTTCGCTGTCACCCTCAGTGACAGTGCCGCGTCGCGAAAAATCTATCACCTAAGACAATTAGAATCTTTCTCGATCGAGGTCCAGAGAGAAAAGTGGGCAAGACCTCGATTTTGTTTGCGATGCTGTCATTAGGGCCACATCGTTCGCAACTGCGAGTACGATGGGCGCTGCCGCCTCTGCACGGGCGAGGGTCACCCTGCAGCTGACGACAAACGCTGCACCGCGCATTGCCCAAAAAGAGGCAACTTCAATTTAAAACCTGTTTGCTGCAATTGCAAGCAGCATCACGCTGCATCCTTCACAGGTTGCAGCTTTTGTACGTTACCCCCGCGTCCTTCAGACGCTCGTGCAATAGGGACCGAGGATCCCTCACGCCAAGACGATTCTAATAGGAACGGCGAGGCGTCTCGGTCAGCAGGGAACGGCGGGCCGGCCTGGAGTTCGGCGCCTCAGCGCAATGCGCTCCGAAGGGGCCAACGCACCGCCCTCAGGGGCGGCCGTAGCGCGGCCCGAAGCTGAAATAGAAAACCAAACACTCACTAGAAGCCAGTTTCTAGCGACGTTTGAAAGACTTTTAAACATGTGGCCAGCCTAAAATGTCTAGACCAGCCGTCAACGTAAACACGCCATCAGCACCTCCCGCACCTGCCCTTGGAACGCGCGAAGTGCGATATTCAAAGCCCAACAGTTAGAACACTTCATAACTGAATATCAACTACATACCTTGGCTTTCCAAGAAACGTGGCTCAGTGATGAACACGAATGCAAACTCCGGGGATTCGTATAACGCCGAGACCGCGTAGGCAGGCCAAGTGGTGGTGTCGCGCTTGCACTGCACCGCGAACTGCCGCAGCTCGAAGCCGAAATCCATGCTATTGCTCTGCCGTCTCTAGAGGCGGTCGGGGCGTACGGTTGGGCAGGAAACGGTCGACTTCTAGTCGTATCCGTCTACTGCCCATATCAAACCTTAGATCCGCCTGGAATTGATGCGATTCTCGCATTAAATTCCAAAGTCATCCTTTTAAGTGACTTTAACGACAGGCATAGATCATGTAGCGGCCTTGGCGCAAACAGAAACGGCCACAAAATTTCCCAATCTTGTAGTGACAAAGCAGGGCGTAGAGATCTGTGCACCTTATATCCCTACTCGTTTCCCGGACGTACGGAATCGGAAACTGTGCGTTATTGCGTGCGATTTTATGGTCGTGAAGGGCGTTGAGTGTGTGGTTCCCTGCTCAATTGCCTTACTGTATTCCGATCATAACCCAGTAACATGTGTTTTGGCGTCTCTTGTAGTGAAATGCCAAGATAAATTTCGAACATTGTGTGACATGAACTGGGCAGGTTTCTCAGCTCAGCTGAATTTTCGGCTTGAGCAGAACCCAGTAAATAGCCGTTGAGATCGGCGAAGCAGTGGATCACTTCACTGTAACGTTGAAATCGGCTTTCAAGCAAAACACTGTTATCACGCGAGTAAAGAATTCTCGCCCTGAGCTCTCAGAAGAGCAAAGAAGGATTTTAAGAGAACTGCGCAGAACTGTCAAAGTTCATCGCCGTTATCGCGATCCCGTTGACGGAGAGCGGGCGCGCAGTTTAAGCAGAGAATTCCGCTCATCTCTCCGGGAGGAGAAAACTGCTCAATGGTCTGAAACAATTTTGAACTGCAACCTCCACGAGAGGCACATTTGCGATCTTTCTCGTGCGCTGGGCCGCAAACCGGGAGTAAATAGCCCGATCCAGAGCAACGCCGGGACGGGGACGCCCGGCGCTCCACCACCTCAGCCCGCTTACGCGTTGGACGACGCAACAAAACGCGAAATCTTCGCGAATAGCAGCGAATAGAATGTCCTCGCAGGCCGATCGGCGCTGCGGTCCAACGAGCCGCGTCACGCACTTGTTCCTGACCTCGTCAATCCTCGGCTGATATCAGGTCCTTATCGCCCAGCAACACGCATGCAGTTCACACTGGTCTCCTTCGTTTGCAGTAGTTTTGATGCAAGGTTAATTTAACAACCGATGGCTCAAATTAGTTCTTATGTAGTGAACCTACACTTGTACTTCTTTAAATCAGGATTTTTCTTATGATGAACGGATAATATTGCGTTGCGGTCAGGTTCCAGCAAGCTTCGGCGCGCGCGCGCAACTTCCTGCCCCCCCCACGCACTTCCAAGAGCCCGCCGAATGCCTTGGGACTGGTAGCTGATAAATATATAACGTAATTAGTCTGTCTTTCGACATTTATATTTACATGTGTAACAACGCAGACGGAAAATAATATAATTATTAAAGTTTGTCTCAAACTTCGTTCCCGTTTTGAGCAAGAATGACAGATATGTTTTCTTTGCTTGATAAAGTCATAATTATCGCATCATGCTCCTATGCTTCTATTATGTAACTGAAATAATGTGATATATATATATATATATATATATATATATATATATATATATATATATATATATATATATATATATATATATATATAAGTTCTTTCTTAGCGCCCTTGTAGGCAGTTCTTATTTCCTCAACATCTTTTAAGTCCTCTTAGGGCTCGAAGTCGTCGAAGTCAGTTCGAAGTTATCCATCTTCACTTCCATCTGGTCGTAATCCGTCGTCTTTGGGTCGTCTGAGTTTTGTTGACGCTGAATCTGATGTACCGGTGGTCGCTTGCGCTGTAGTCCTTTGCGACTTCCCAGTCGCTAAATAGCGCCGCTAAGTGTTACAATCATTAAATTTTAGAAGTATTTATTTTCAACCATTTAGAAATTTACGAAATTTCATTGAAATATTGGCCAATCTAAACTATGTTTCAAATATAATTATTAATATTATTTAAAAATATGTATTAACAATGCAAAGAAATACAATTTTGCAAAGATGTTTCATTGCGGATGAGATATGTCATCTATTGAATAAGGTAGTTAAACCTTTGCCATTCTTTTTATAAGTATTAAGAATTTGCAATGAAATTTCACATTGTATTGGAGGTTCCCTAGTGAATTTCTGTTTGTTAACGTTAGAATTTTAAAAATGTGCAATTTTACTGGATTTATAAAGAATAAACACTTTGAAATTCTCATTGATACTGAGGAGGTCCGCTAGCGATGTTTAATTTTGTAACGAATAATCTGTTTGTATGCACTTACTAATCTAGAGGAAGAGAGAATATAACGCGATTTCACATGTACTCTCATTCGTATGTTATCACATCATTATCATCAAATTAACAGTTTTCGAAAGATGATCACGAACTTATGAATGATAAATTGAATTGAAAATATTAACTTAAAGTTTATACACGTTCATTTAGAAATTTCTATACATGTGTAAATGAAGTAGTATTTTGTGATGTGTGATTCTACTCATGTGGTCTTTCTACACAAAATTGAATATTTCTGTATTTGAAAATCTTAACATTCCGTTCATCCAATCCAATGCAGTTTATAGTCAACAGCTACTATTTTTTTCAACTTTTTAAAGGTAATGGTTAAATAAAGGGAACACATACTTTCTGACTCAGTTTTATCAGGAGCCTTAAAAAAAGTTATACTACAGCTTTCGGTTTCTCAACGTCCGTATGAAAGAAAAGCAGAAACAATTGTTTCGGCGTAATGCCGCTAGGCGTAATTGAAAAATAATTTGTTTATAATCAATTTTCTTAAACTTAAAAGAGAATATAAAAACAAAATAAAAGTTATGTTCATACGCGCCGTAAAACGACGAATTGAGCGTAAATAAATTGGCCACAGAATTTGTTTACAAGCAAGTGCATTTTAAGCGTATGTGGCAGGCAAATCCACGACATTGGAGAACTTATTTTTCAGTATGCTTGTGGAGAGCGAATGAATTAAGTGCAAACAAATGGGTCATTGTAAGATGTTAATTTCTTATAAACAATTACACGTATCTCGAGAACGAAATATGATAGCACCGATCGGATTCCAGAATTTTGTATCGCGTTTAAACGCCTTCCGTATGAGACAATAAAACAAATTGCAATAATTGCAAATTTATGAACAATTTCCAAATTTTGAAAATCTAAACGGGGTTAGTGTCCCGATATCCCAGAACAAAAACTACGAATTTTGCAACAATTTATAATTTTATAAACAAATTCTAAATATGCGTTAGAACGGCGTGAACGTTCCGCAAATTGTGCCTGATATGAACATCTCTAAATAGTATTTTCGCGGGAGTTACAAATCGATTGCTAAAAGTTAAAATAATTGTTGCTAAAATAATAAACATTTACTGCTCTATTGACAGTTATTCTGGACGGAAAACCCCGCTCAGGAATATTGATTGTTCGTGGTGTACGCGCAGGCAAAATATCTCCTTCGGCAGGAAAATATGATATTTCCGCCTCGTACGTAAACGAACTAGTTCCCCCCTTCTATCCCTTGGGATGTTGGACCAATCACAGACAAGTGTGGTTCTACCTGCTAGGGATTGGTCAACGCGTCCCTTCTTCTGCCCTCCTGGCCGTGGGGGGCCCAAGTTTGTCGGCGCGGTTGGGAGGATAGAATTTTGCCGGCCAATTTTTGTGAGGGAGAGGATACATTTACAAAATACACGCAACGAGCAGCATGAAGGCTGACGGAATTTGAAAGAATTCTGAATGCGTAACTTAATTAACTTAATTTAGTGTTTATTTCTGTTATATGTACATTCCATTTGAGGTTTGACTGAATTGAGAGACCTAGAAATTTTGTTACCTTGTCATCTGCTAATTGCATATTGTTCCTTTTCATTGGTGCATACGATTGCCGATTTCAAACGTGAAATAGGATTGAGACAGTTTTTCCTTCGTTAACTATTAATTTGTTATTACAAAACCAATTTGAAACTTCTGAAATTGTACTATTTATTGTTTCTTTTTTGCAAAGAACATTCGTGTCATCGGCAAACAGAACTGTTCCTCCATTTTTAATAGATGAGGGCATATCGTTTACGTACAACAGAAAGAGGATAGGACCTAAGATCGAACCTTGTGGGACCCCATGTTCAATTGGCAAAGAATTGGAGAGATAAGTAAATAATGTCCTTTCATGCCAGTACGGTATTTCTACTCTTTGAGATCGGTGTTTAAGGTACGACGTTATCCAATCTAGGGCAATACCACGAATTTCATAAGAAGGTAATTTTGAAACCAAGATGTTATGGTTAATAACGTCAAAAGTTTTCGAAAGATCTAAAAATATCCCAATGGGTTCATTTTGGTCTATTGATGAAGCAACATCTTTAAGAAAGGAAAAATGACAGTTTCCGTAGATTTTGATTTTCTAACACCGTGATGTGAGTCTGAAATCGCTTCGATTTTCCTGAGAAAAGTTTCCATTCGCGTATAGAAAAGCCTGTCTAATATTTTTGAGGAAACTGAAAAAAGAGAAATTTACTGGTAATTTTGGATTTCATTTTCGTTCCATTTTTTAAAAAGTTTGTTTCCTTTTTTAAAACATAACAGAAACATGTAATGCATTTCGTTTACTGATTAGAAGTACAACACAATTGAAATGGACCAAATGCCTCATAATGTATTGATAACTGTGAGAACACTGTTTCAATTTTATAACGTCTTAAATTAGTTTGAGAAACTTTTTTTTAATTTGAGAAACTTCTTTGGCTTGTTTTTCGCGTTTGAGATGCACTTGGATCATCTCTCTTTAGTAACCAACAGTAATCTCAAAGCAGGTTTTTGTTCCATTTCCCTAGATATCTGCGTTCCAATTCCTTGAGATCCTGGTTAAATGTTTTTCCTTGCTCTTCGGTCATTATATTTAGATTGTCCTGGAAATAGTTCAGATGCGAAAGTAACATGTGCGCTTTAATGCTCATTTTACAATCTAAATCTTAGAAAGAAACAAGCATTCTATTCACCATTTGTTTGAAGTCTGAATCCTTTCTGTTACCAAAAATGTTTTGACCATATCTCGGAATGATTTTCATGCCTATTGTTCTGCAGGGAACGTAACATCTTCAAAAGTAGCATGAAATACAAGTTTTCTGATATCTGGACCTGTAAAGATACCCTCTTCGATTTTGACATTACTGATAACGGAATGGATGATACAAGTACTGAAAGCATTCAGCTGCGTTGCTTAGAGCTTCAACGAATTGCTTCATCAGCCCAACTTTGGTTTGACGAGGAGGTAACAATACGTCGGACTTGTCAACAAGAGCTTTTATGATTTTCTACGTGTCCATCCTTTTTGGGTTCAGTTCACTTCCTCGACTGTCTCACTCAAACAGAAAGCAATACTTTGTGTAACCTGCATGTAAAACCTAACAGAATAACTATGACTTTAAAATCACCAGATACTTTCCACTTGTGTTCCTCGTATTTCAGTTTACACATCATCTCAAAATTTCCATGTATCTCGGGTAATAACAGAATGAGCAGGGGAACGAATGAAGGTTTGTTTTCATTATGAATATTTATTTATCTATTTATCTATTTATCTATTTATCTATTTATCTATTTATCTATTTATCTATTTATCTATTTATCTATTTATCTGTTTATCTGTTTATCTGTTTATCTGTTTATCTGTTTATCTGTTTATCTGTTTATCTGTTTATCTGTTTATCTGTTTATCTGTTTATCTGTTTATCTCTTTATCTCTTTATCTCTTTATCTATTTATCTATTTATCTATTTATCTATTTATCTATTTATCTATTTATCTATTTATCTATTTATCTATTTATCTATTTATCTATTTATCTATTTATCTATTTATCTATTTATCTATTTATCTATTTATCTATTTATCTATTTATCTATTTATCTATTTATCTCATTTATCTATTTATCTATTTATCTATTTATCTATTTATCTATTTATCTATTTATCTATTTATCTATTTATCTATTTATCTATTTATCTATTTATCTATTTATCTATTTATCTATTTATCTATTTATCTATTTATCTATTTATCTATTTATCTATTTACTCATTTATCTATTTATCTATTTATCTATTTATCTATTTATCTATTTATCTATTTATCTATTTATCTATTTATCTATTTATCTATTTATCTATTTATCTATTTATCTATTTATCTATTTACTTTATTTATCTATTTATCTATTTATCTATTTATCTATTTATCTATTTATCTATTTATCTATTTATCTATTTATCTATTTATCTATTTATCTATTTATCTATTTATCTATTTATCTATTTATCTATTTATCTATTTATCTATTTATCTATTTATCTATTTTTCTATTTATCTATTTATCTATTTATCTATTTATCTATTTATCTATTTATCTATTTATCTATTTATCTATTTATCTATTTATCTATTTATCTATTTATCTATTTATCTATTTATCTATTTATCTATTTATCTATTTATCTATTTATCTATTTATCTTTTTATCTATTTATCTATTTATCTATTTATCTATTTATCTATTTATCTATTTATCTATTTATCTATTTATCTATTTATCTATTTATCTATTTATCTATTTATCTATTTATCTATTTATCTATTTATCTATTTACCTATTTATCTATTTATCTATTTATCTATTTATCTATTTATCTATTTATCTATTTATCTATTTATCTATTTATCTATTTATCTATTTATCTATTTATCTATTTATCTATTTATCTATTTATCTATTTATCTATTTATCTATTTGTAATGATTTGCAACAACCCCAGAACGTGCAGATCCCGAAAGCAAAATTTTATTTCATCAGATAGACATTAAACTACAGAAGAAACAATAGATGACGACACCGCGGACATATAATTTTCAGAAATTAGTGGAAAACGCGAAAAGCGTGAAAGGACAATATGAACAATGGTCAGAACAGAATTTCAGGAAAAATCTAAAGCGAAAATCAGGAAAATCCAACCACGAGTTAAGAAGATAGAAAAAACGGTACAAATTGCACGCAGAACGTTTAGAAACGTAGAAAATGGAACCCATTGTCGTGATAGCAAAAGTATAAAAGAAACTAGTTTTCATAAATATCTCGAGAACGCCTTGATGAAATGACTTCAAACTTTCTGGAATTGTAGAGTAAAATATTTGGATCATGACAAAATTAGCCACGGCACGGGAAAATTAACACGGGACCTAGATAAATTGAATATTTGGATTTATTACGTGAGGGATCAGTGAAAACAAACGACGCGCCGCCTGACGTAGTGGAGTGACATCTCATGGATGAATAACACGAAAATAATTATTTTAAAGAAAGGAAAAAAGGGGAAGAAATATAACGATGTGACATTTCTTAACTAAAGATTAGACAATTTATGGAACTAGTAATGAGACGCTAGACGCCCGTAAAACGTAGAACTATGAACATATTACGATATGTTTTGCAGGGATGGGCAGGTGTTTTATAAAAACTTTCCGGCTTCTGGACCAACAATGCCAAATAGAGGATAGTTCTTGTGAGTTGAGCTCTCGCAGCGTACGCATAACCCGTATCAGTGTGATAGGAAATTCGTAATTTTTGCATAATTAGTTAGTGAAAGTTTATGTGGGAACGCTATTAATTAGATGAGGACATTTTAATATCATGGAAGTGAAGTTTAAATTATCTGCGAACAGTTAGTGGACAAAATTGCAAAAACAGTAATTCGCGTAAGTTAGGACGCAAAAACGATCGGCCATTTTTGGAGAGTGCGTCGAGCCTAAACATTTTATAATTACTGCAATGCGCGGAGCTCGATTAGTAACTTTCTTGAATTATAAAGAACAATACGTCCGCGCCGCGGGAAATTTACATATTCCCGCAGCTAAGAACATTGCGTGAAATGATAGATCGCGTGACAGAATGCGAACATTTTTATGCAACTTGATGAGTTCGTGCGAGGTGCATCGTAATAGTTTTGAACGAGGTCTTTGATGGTGATTCGTGGACTCCAAGAACTGGTATCGGCTGATTTGATGGAGTTGGGTACACGAGCTGTGTACAAAAACATAGGTCGACGACGGGCGATGGCAGTGTGTGTCGCCGTATATTAGCAGCACCAGGAAAGTCGGATGAACAAATATATATATATATATATATATATATTATTTGAAAAGTAAAGAGGGGAATAAATTTTGAAGATTCTGTCGAAGACCAAGTCATGCTAATTAAGTTAAGAGTAAAATAACAGTATAATGTCACGACAGAATGCGCATTCCGGTATGAATGTTTATTTTGTTTATGTTCTTTAAGTATGAATGATGTTTTGTATTTGTTTATGTTTTAAATCCAGGGTATTTATGTCATTGTGTAAAATTTTGCATGCCATTAAAGGGGCAATTCATATAAAAGGGGTGTCAAATAGCTGCCTTGACAACTTGTTAACAGAGAGGAAAAGCAAATAAATGAATGAACGCTCATTGCGGCTCATGTATACCTGAATGGATGAGTAGTTTTGTATTCAGCTAGAAACTGACCCAGGCACGAGCGTGCAGGTACACCGTTTCAATTCCGTATGGAATGATCACAGTAGTCACGCCCAGGTAAGGCTCTATTTGTATATGCTAGCAGAGGTACGGGCAACAGTGAGTGAGGATATTATTTTTGTCAGAGAATGTCAACGTAACCAGGCGCTCAACCAAACGAAGTAGATTCGACGAATAGGTAGTAACCAAGTAGAAGTATAGGATTATGATAGAAAAATAGTAAGTGCTAGGGCACCATAGTGTTTGAGGCCAAGATAGGGGTGCTAGGCGAGGAATGGTCACAGCGGCTGACCAACCAGGACCTAAAATAAATTAGGTGGCATAGCAGTAATTAAAATTAGTGGAGGAATCGGGAGAGATCGCTTCCAGTGGCACCAAAGTGGGTACGTAAATGAATAGAGCAGGTAGGATAGACGGAACCATTACACTATTTATCTATTTGCCTATTTGTCTATTTGCCTATTTGCCTATTTGTCTATTTGCCTATTTGCCTATTTGCCTATTTGCCTATTTGCCTATTTGCCTATTAGTCTATTAGTCTATTAGTCTATTAGTCTATTAGTCTATTAGTCTATTAGTCTATTAGTCTATTAGTCTATTAGTCTATTAGTCTATTAGTCTATTTGTCTATTTGTCTATTAGTCTATTAGTCTATTAGTCTATTAGTCTATTAGTATATTAGTCTATTAGTCTATTAGTCTATTAGTCTATTAGTCTATTAGTCTATTAGTCTATTAGTCTATTAGTCTATTAGTCTATTAGTCTATTAGTCTATTAGTCTATTAGTCTATTAGTCTATTAGTCTATTTGTCTATTTGTCTATTAGTCTATTAGTCTATTAGTCTATTAGTCTATTAGTCTATTAGTCTATTAGTCTATTAGTCTATTAGTCTATTAGTCTATTAGTCTATTAGTCTATTAGTCTATTAGTCTATTAGTCTATTAGTCTATTAGTCTATTAGTCTATTAGTCTATTTGTCTATTTGTCCATTTGTCTATTAGTCTATTAGTCTATTAGTCTATTAGTCTATTAGTCTATTAGTCTATTAGTCTATTAGTCTATTAGTCTATTAGTCTATTTGTCTATTTGTCCATTTGTCCATTTGTCCATTTGTCCATTTGTCCATTTGACTATTCGTCTATTCGTCTATTCGTCTATTCGTCTATTCGTCTATTCGTCTATTCGTCTATTCGTCTATTCGTCTATTCGTCTATTCGCCTATTCGTCTATTCGTCTATTCGTCTATTCGTCTATTCGTCTATTCGTCTATTCGTCTATTCGTCTATTTGTCTATTTGTCTATTTGTCTATTTGTCTATTTGTCTATTTGTCTATTTGTCTATTTGTCTATTTGTCTATTTGTCTATTTGTCTATTTGTCTATTTGTCTATTTGTCTATTTGTCTATTTGTCTATTTGTCTATTTGTCTATTTGTCTATTTGTCTATTTGTCTATTTGTCTATTTGTCTATTTGTCTATTTGTCTATTTGTCTATTTGTCTATTTGTCTATTTGTCTATTTGTCTATTTGTCTATTTGTCTATTTGTCTATTTGTCTATTTGTCTATTTGTCTATTTGTCTATTTGTCTATTTGTCTATTTCTCTATTTTGGTCTAATGGTCTATTTTTGGTCTATTGGTCTATTTTTGGTCTATTTGTCTATTTTTGGTATTTTTGGTCTATTTTTGGTCTATTTTTGGTATTTTTGGTCTATTGGTATATTTTTGGTATTTTTGGTCTATTGGTCTATTTTTGGTCTAAGGATTTGATGTATTGTTGTATTGATGTATTGATGTATTTATTTATGTATTTATTTTACGTCCAAAACCGTAAAAAACTGTGTGTGACGTGCTATGGAGAGAAAAGAATTCAGTGAACGTTTTCAAATTTCTGTGATCCCTACACTTGGCCATATACTACTTGAGTTTAAATCACAAGTGAAATCGTTTCTGCTGCATAACTGTTTCTATACAATTAGAGACTATACTGAGCATCACAAGAAAAGTAACATTAATTTTAATAATGATACATAATGCATTAATTACCATTTGGACTGTATAAATGAGTATAAACAACCTGTAACAACTATTGTAACACAGCTTCCGGGTCAATGACCCCCATCTCGATCAGGTTTTTCGTCCAGTTTCCCTGATCCATTGAGCAAATGCTGAGATGGCCCCTTGTTTTGCTTCTGGACATAAATGTAACTTCATTTTCTGTGCACTTCTTCTAGAATTCAGTGAGAAATACAATTATTCAAATTATCGTTTCCATGTTGTCGCGGCAGGAAATAATAAGAGCCAAAATGTATTGCTTATTTATCTTTGAAAATAGATTTTATTACATGGGAGATTTTTTTGTTGTTTTTTTCTCCCTTTCAAAATTCAAAATTCATTGCTTATTTACCCTTGAAAATAGATTTTTTACATGGGAGTTTTTTTTCTCCCTTTCAAAATTCAAAATTTATTGCTTGTTTATCTTTGAAAATAGATTTTATTACATGGGAGTTTTTTTCTCCCTTTCAAAAATTCAAAATTTAAGTAGTATATGACTTAGTGTAATGATCACTGAATTTTGAAAATGTGCACACAATTCACTTTTCCCCATAGCACGTCATACGCAGTTTTTAACTGTTTTTTTACGTAAAATAAATAAATAAATAAATAAATTTTGAACACAGAAAGAAAATTAGCGTTTTATGCAACGATTGTTAACAAAATATTCGCTCCAATGTAATAAAATATATTTTCAATCTTAAATCAGCAATAAATTTGGGCTCTTATCCCTCATTGTGTTGTTCTTCAACAAATGATACTTCCTGCAACGACATCATGGAGAACGATAATTTTAATACTTGTATTTCCCACTGAATTCTATAAGACATGTACAGATAATGAAGTTACATTTCTGTCCAGAAGCAAAACAAGGGACCATCTCACCATTTGCTCAAAGGATCAGGGAAACGGAACGAAAAACCTGATCGCGATGGGGGTAATTGACCCGGAGGCTGTAGTACAAGTTGTTTAGAATTATACAGTCCAAACGGTAAATAATATATTAAATATCACTGTTAAAATTAATGACCTCTTGATGTTCAGTATAGTCTCTAATTGTATAGAAACAGGTATGCAGAAGAAACAATTTTACTTAAGATTTAAACTTTTCTATCGAATTTAATCGTTTAATGTCATCTGGCAAAGTGATGTAAAATGTACATGTATTGTATGTGATTTTTTATAATTAGCTGTTGATACTCTCAACTGATGAATATGATTACTACGTCGAGTGTTATAGTTATAGATATCGGCGTTTACTGAAAATATATTACCGCCCTTAGTCAAGTCATTTTTGACAATACCCACTGATTCCTAGATCAACAGACAATGTAATGGTAAAATTCCTAGATAAATAAATAGAGACAAGAATCACGTGGGGGAGATATGGTTATTATTCGCACAATTCTTTTTTGTAATGTAAAAGTCTGGGAGCTATAAGATGTATTTTCCCAGAATATTATGCCATATCTCAGGCGGGAACGAATATTCGCGAAATATGCATAAGGAACAGTATGAAGTCTGACTGAATTTAAAAGAATTCTGAACGCGTTCCATCATGAACTTAATTTTGTGTTCACTTCATTTAAATAGGCCTTCCATTTGAGATTTGAATGAATTGAGAGACCTAAAAATGTTGTTGCCTTAACATCAGAATGGTACACCGTTCATTTTCAATGGAGTACAGAATTGTTTATTTAAAATGGAAAACTCCATTAAAACCGTTTTCTTTTCATTTACTGTTAATTTGTATTTCAAAACCAATTTGAAACATAAGGTATTGCACTATTTACGGTTTCTTTGTTGCAAAGAATGTTCGTATCATCCGCAAAGAGAACTGTTCTTCCGTTTTGAATCGCCGAGGGCATATCGTTTACGTATATCACGAAGAGAATAGGGCCTAAAATTTATCCCTGAGGTACTCCACGTGCTATTGGCAAAGAGTCGGAAAGGTGTGTGCATGATGTTCCATCATTTCAGAAAGGTATTTCTACTCTCTGAGATCGTTGTTTAAAGTACGAACATAACCAATCTAGGACAATACCACAGATTCCATATGAAGGTAATTGTGAAAGTAAAATGTCATGATCAATGACGACAAAATCTTTTGTAATATGCAAAAATATTCCAATAGGTGCTTCATTTTGATCCAGTGACATCTTTAAGAAAATAAAATATTGCTGTTTCTGTGGACTTCGATTTTCTAAATCCATGTTGGCAATCTAGAAAACGCGTCGTGTTTACCGAGAAAGATTTTTATTCGTACATAAAAAAGTCTCCCAAATACTTGTGAAAAAAACTGACAAAAGGGTAATTGGCCATTAATTTTGAATTTCAGTTTTGTTGCCTTTTTTTGAAGAGCGGCTTAATATTATGTTTTGAAAATATCTGGAAAGGGCGTCAAGGGAAATATCTTCCAGTGCATAACGATGCATTAAATATGTGAGTTAACGGAAGTAAAATGGCAGGCACACAAGTCTTTAACAATCCGGAAATTCATCTAAACCAGCCGAATATTTATTTTTTAGTTTACCGATTATTTTGAGAATTTCATGGGAAGAATTTCATAGGAAGACTTAGGAAGAACTTAATATGCCTTTAATAAGCAATGGACTTCAGCTTCCAGGGTCAACGGTCCTTACCTCGACCAGGTGTTTGGTTCAGTCTTCATGATCCATTGAGCAAATGCTGAGATTGCGCCTTGTTTTACTCAGGACATATATGAAGCTTCATTATACACACGTTTCGTTGTACTTTCGTTTCGCTATTTGTGGCAGGAGTAGAGCCAAGGGTGAGTTAATATTTTGTTTGCTATACAAAAATAAATCTGCAGTTTATTGACCCATGCAAATAAGTTGTTAATAACTCGAGAGGGAAAATGTCTTGTTTTTTATTACCCTTTATTTATATATTAAATATATTTATATTTAATCACCCTTTGGTCTCTCCAAGGTAAAGATGCTAACTTTGCTTTTCTGAAACTTTTATTCATCATTCAATTATTTATAATTAAAATATTGGGGAGAAAGAAATATTGGGGACATATACTGTGATATCACTTTCTTCCAGGGAACATTGTTTTAAATGCGAACATTTTGGATAAATTCCTAACAAACGAATCGAGAGATGCTTCAACAGTACTTAATTTCTCGGATTTTTCGTAACTTATGCAATTTGCGAAAATTCAGACCGTTCAATAAATATTAAACCTGGGCCATTCTTTAAGCGCCCTCTGTTCTATCCAAGAAAAAATTAAAGAAAACATTTAAACACACAACAATAGTTTTGGCATTTAAAAAAATTCTTTACTTTAAACAAAAATTACCGAAAAATAACTTTTTTTAAAAGTGGATTATTTTCTTTAAATATCCAATTGTTTTAGAACAGATTCCATGAAGTGAAAATTCTCAAACACCAGTACACTTTTTACAATTTTGTAAAACAGATTTTGCTGTTGAGACCGGCGCCATATTTAATCACCCTTTGGTCTCTCCAAGATAAAAAGAATAATCCAAACGTTTGGAACCGTTTTCGGGGCAATTTTGAAAATGTAAAAAGAATAAAACTTAAAAAATAACAAAATTCTCCACTGATTTTTGTTAACTTCGATATGAGTTTATTGAGTGCGTCTTATCATCGATGTAAAACTTCCTAAAATTCACTTCTCGTGGGTGTGATCTCGAAGGCTGTTTGCTAGCGCCCAGTCTATCGCGCTTTCAATAACTATTTCAATAACCTTATAATGGCACTTCAGAAAGTCTATATAATTCTTGTAGGTGTAATCTGTCTGGTTAATAATTGCTACTAATTTGTTCATAAGTAGGATCCGGATAATTATGTAATAACATATTTTCCTAACGTATCTCTTTCAAGTCAATATATTCACGTTTCATATCGATTAGTGCCAAAAACCGTGGTTTTTTCAGTAGATATTTTTACATATGTTACCCAAAAGAACATATTCTTACATATTACCGCAATTTTTGTAGTTAATTATTTGTTTTCCTATATTTTTGATAGGGAATCTTCCAGACAAACAATTCAGCATTGTTGAACATTTTTCTGTAGCCTCCTCTCTATTGCATCGCGCTGAAATAAGCCAGTCTATAAATATTGACGGCATTGTAAATAAAAGGGCAAGGGGACAGCGCATTTCATAGCTTGTGGTGTGTTAGTTTTTAGCGCGAGTACAGCAGAGAACAGAAAGGAATTTTGGTTTCTGAAAATGATACATTTTGCAGGTGATATCGCGTTGTCACCTCGCATCTTTCAGGGGTCTCCCTGTACCTTGATACCCTTCACCAGAAACTACATGCACCTGCTCAAGAGTCGCCGTTCTTGTTGTTGCGGTGATCGCTCTAAATAATAAGATTATGAGGAGAATAATGTTTAATTTTGGTCTTTATGTTAATGAAACAGAACAATATACACTAAGATAAAAGTGTTTTAATGAAATAGAATTGATATAACGATAATTAACATTACATATTTCTTACTTTTTAGTACATATTTCTGTATATTATAATACATATATATGTACATATTTTCCCTCCCATAGTCATGAGTAATTTGTATTTAAAAAGCTATTTTCCTTGTATTTTTCAAATATTTTTTAATTCACAGGGTAAAAGATAGTTCCACGTACTACCACTGTATTTCGTATTTGAAAATATGAATTTTTCATTAGTAATATCCTTGACAATTAGCTGATCATATCTGCTAAAGTTGTAAGACAATAAAAACCATCTCTATTGCAGATGTTCGGTGGAAGACACATCAATGAATCAAAACGCAAGGCCCAACTTAACTTTACGCTGTAAGCCTACAGTTATAACTGAGAAGACCGTGTTATTCCTATCTATGTTCTATCTTATTGACCAATATTATTAGTACAGTTCGAAAGTTCAGGCATTTATTTTTCCTAAAATAGGCAGGCAAGAATGCTTTTATTTTTACTAAAATATGCATTTAAATAAGCAGTTACTCTAGCTAAAATAGGGGTGTAAAAATACATCTAAACAATGAAAAATTACATTTAGAAGGAGTTATTATAAAAAAAATTAATAATGAAAATTAATCACATTTTTATTCTAACTCAAAAATTTACATTAGCACTTAACGTGTAAGGAAACGATCTTTTCTTTGTAATCTTGACACCACACAGCCATCCGGTATGATGCTACGAATTTGATTACGTCTGTCTCTGCGAAAAGCTATTCTAGATTTAATTTTGAATTTTGAAATGTTATCAGTGAAAACGGAATTATATTTTTTGTTCTTCGCACCTGGGTTATCGACAGTACTTACAAGGAGAGTTGTCCTCAAAACGGATCAGAGGCCATACTCCAAGGTAGGATGGGATTCAAAGTTCTGGACTGGTATCATCTTCCTTTTTCATTTAGATTTTGAACGCAGCCTCTACTTCTACGCAACGACCATGACCGTGATTTTGTGTTGTCCACGCTTGCAGGTACACATCTAATTCGAGATTTGTGCCAGAAGAAGGAAAAAGCAAAATAATGAAAAATGTAAACATGAACGAAAAATGTAAAAGTCACCGAATAGCGAAAATGGGGATCAGAAGTTAAAAGAGGCAAAAAAGGCGAAATTAAAATCTACTGAAAGAAATTCAGAAGTACAATGCAGTGATTCTTATTCTCAAAAGTCATAAAATAGTAACAATAATTCAAAGTCATTTTGCCAAACTTCCGGGCTTGAATTATAATTAATTATCATTTCATTTTTCCGATTGGAAACGAGCTAATTTATTCTAATCGTTTTTCACTCTATTTGCATTATACTTACAGTATGTAAAAATTAAAACTATGGTAACTACTACTTTTTAAACTAAAGTATTTCAGTTTAAAAATAAACTATTAGATTCTTAAATAAAATCCGTAATAATTAGCTGCTAACATCTGCTAATACAGTTTTAGGGGAAAAAAGTAAAATCACTATCTAGATGTTGGACAAAAACAAGCGTGTGAAAATCACGCAAAAAGTGCAGAACATTTATATATGTAAAAATTTGTTACACCAACTTATTTTACAAATATTTGTTTCTTTGTAAAGAAACCCAAACTTTCACAAATTTACCATCAAAGAACCAACGTCCATCAGCGCCGTCTGGTACAGTCATGTCCAATTAATATTGATCGAACTTGATAACGAATATTATAGATACGTAGGAAAGGCTGTAAATATTATAAACAAAATATATATTTTAAATATTATGTTTTTCACACACATGTGCCATGTGCCTTTTTTTCTATTTTTTTAAGAGTAGAGTGGCGTATAATTCGTACCCTAAGTGCATGTTTTCAGTGGGTGGAAGAATGTGCAAATGTGCTCTTTGCAGATGAGAACATCTGGATTGCTGACTAAGACTTAGGGCGTAATGGAGTGCACCTCAATAGGCGAGGAGCAACTCGACTCGGACAGCTGTATTCCAGTGCCTGTTGTTCCCTTGCTCCATCGCATGTTAAAGGATGACACGAGAAGCCGGAAAATACTCATGTAAAGGATATGCTAACTGTGATGTTGGTAAAATGTCGAAGCGTAGTCAATAAGTCCGTAGAATTCAATAATCTCTTAGAAACAATACACCCAGTTAAAGTATTGATTCATGTCTGAGCCCCGGTATTAATGTTGCCGCGTTCGTTCTATTGAACGTGAGACGGGGAAGGTGAGGAAGGTGCAGTTGGCATGGCCACAAAAAATACGTCTATTTGGCTCCGATCGTTTTGTTACCTGCCATGGTTGGCGAATGTATCGTGGCCGCCCGCGCGAGTGCAGGCGAAGTGACGAGCAGGGAGAGGGGCGCGTCTCAAGGGTGCTACCTTAAATGAGGGCGGCCTGCGCCTCACAATGCAGGGGGCTGACTCAGCTGTTTCATCAACCGCGTCGCAGCTCGCCCGCCCACAATGTCACGCATATTTATACGAACCCTACAAAAATATTAATTATTAATGGATCCAAATTAAACATGCTGAGCCTCGCTACGCTTTGATGAGTGCTTTGATTGTAATTTTAAGTTTCATTTCATCTATGATATTAATTTCAATAACTGTAAATGAGGTAACTATTTGATCATTCTGATTCTCGTATACTTCATGCAAATTACAAAAGAAACATCATTTTGCACGATGTTGACTATTGCAGAAAAATGTACTTTTAGCCAGATGTCATACTCGACACCGAAACGTCGCAAATTACTAATAAATCTAAACTATTGAGCAATGTTATAAACTATTTTATCAACACCTTTTACGAAGAAATGGTTTGTCTTAAAAGGTGCCTATCTACAAATTATTGGCAAAGAAGTAGTGATATTTCAATGACACGAGACAGGAAGTAATTGAACAATTTCATTTATCATACAAATCCTCTTTAAAATTTGCGAGACCGATTATGACCGGCTGCTGTAGCAGTTTAATTAAAGTCCATCCTTCATTCACTGACGGTGGCTTAAGCAAATACATTCGGCACGTTACCTTGCCGTTGACCTGACCCGTCTGCAATTGCACGGGCGCGTCCTTCAGGCTAACACGGTTCCAGATTGGAGTCGCAATACGGGCGATCTCTGGGAATGGGTGTCTGCAGCGATGATGAAACGCATGTTCCCGGTGCGGAAATGCCGCATTTTCTCGTCAAGGTCAGTCGGCATTGGCCAGACAGGAACATTGGATGACGTGAGGGTGGCGATGCCCAATAACCTGATATCTGGCTACCACGTAATCTCGGGTGCTTCTTGTACGCGTCCGGCGATCATACATCAGCAGAGAGTATGTCACTAAATGCGAGCCTTGCTTGATCGTAATTGTTGTAAACTAATTAGTACAGTGGACCCACTTTTATTACTGCTAAAACAACGTACGGCGAAACATACCACGTTCACAATATGGCAATGTGAAGCCACTCGCATAACTTCCTCCTATCGGCTACCCACGAGCGTTTTAATACAAAGTCACACTATCAAAAGTTTCTTTCAAAGATGTATGCCCAGTAGAACCGGACAAAAACGCCCTCGGTTCCGTTCGTTCTCGGCGGCGAGAGCAGGCGCGCCGATAGCAGTATGGTTCCGAAAATCCCAGTTCCCATACTGCCATTATCGAGAACGAACGATGCCGAAACTTGACCTTTTATCGGGCTACGCCGACCGCGTCGAATGAATACTGGAGGCTTCACCGAATCTCTCGCAATGTTTTTTTTTATTTACCACATGCGTACGGTGACCAAAGCTTAAGCAATTTAGCGATACCTTTAGTTCTTGTAGATAGCCTTAGACTTTTGGCATATGTGCGAAAATAATGAAAAAATAACAATTTTTACGAATATTTATTTTGCCTATTTTCTTGTAAATGTATTTTAAGGCATTTTTCCAGTGGTGTGCATTCAACCCCAGCACTACTGGGGTAAGAAAGAATGAGAATTTCATGAATTTGAAAATTACAATTACAATGAACCGTATATCACGTGATCAAAATATTGCACCCACTGTATACTCTACTGCGATCTTTGGCCGGCCCATTGCTCTGCCCCAAGAGCGCTGTAAGGGCCCACTCGGCTCTGCCCCAGCTCTGACTTCTTCGCTGGGAAAGAGCTGCGCGCGCATCCACCTCAACCGGCCAAGGGCAGGCGGCGGGCAAGGGGGAGCCGGCGCAGATACTGTACTGAACTCAGCTAGCTGGGGCCGGATGACGTTTCTCCCCCTCCCTCTGCCTCATGGCCAGGCGTCGCCTGGCGCTCCCTGCCCTGCGAACGTGATTATAATATTCCCCGCTAGAGAGCAGATGAGAGCAAACCATGCATCTCGCCTTGCAGCCAATGCTACTACATATTTTAAAATTCTCGTTCCGCTTATTTTCAATCTGTTTTTATTCAAACATTCAGTAAATACAAAAATACAAGATTTGTGCTTCTTTCCTTTTTACAATTATATGATTCCTCCATGTTAAACTTTCGTCCATATGGAATCCTAGGTATTTAACACATGTTGTTTGTGGTAAATAAACATTGTTTCGTTGGACTTTGGGGCATTCTTTTTTTGAGAGGGTAAACGTAATGTTTTTACATTTGGAAGCGTTTACTTGAATTCGCCACTTTTGCCACCAATATTCTAGTTGGTGCAGGTACTCTTGAATGTTTGATGAAGCCTTATTTGGGTCTTCATGCGTTGCTAGAATGGCTGTATTATCAGCAAAAGTTGCAGTCATAGTATTTGCATTGTTTGGTAGACAATGCAAATACTATGACTGCAACTTTAGTAGCTTTACACAAGATATAAAACAGGACCAAGCACACTGCTTTGTGGTACTCCCGATTTAATACAATGGAAGGATGATAGTTCTTCTTGGTATTTGATTTGGAAGTAGCGATTAGATAGGTATGATTTGATCAAGAGGTAATACTGATGGGGCAAAGTCGATTTAATTTAATACAAAAGTCCTTCATGCCAGACTTCGTCGAAAGCCTGTTATATATCAAGAAACACTTCAGCACAGTAGCGTTTTGATTCGAAGCTTTGAGTAATAACTTCAACAACTCGGTGTGCTTGTTCAACTGTTCTGTAAATCCAAACTGATTTTCTGGTATTATTTCTTTAAGTAGAGGTTTTAGTCGTTGATGTAGGACTTTTTCGAATACCTTTGATAGAATTGGAAGCAGGCTTAAGGGGCGAAAAGAAGTTACTTGGTTAGGTGGTTTCCCTGGCTTAGGTATCGCTATGATCTGAGCTATTTTCCATTGACCCGGGAAGTGATTGCATTGAGGAGCGAGGTGATACATTCGATAAACTTCCGAGGTAGTTCCTGCAGGACCTTCCCTGTCATAAGATCATAGCCAGAACTTTTATTAGGATTGATAAAGCGCTGTTTTAATTTCGTTGGAGGAAAAAGATTGTATTGGGAGTGATAATTGGCAGGGAACGTCATTATATTGAAATATTTCTTCATCTGCATTGTTCTGTGAAGCCACTGATTCAAATACAGAAGAGAAATGTTCTGCAAATCGTTCACTCTTTTCTACTGCACTTCTTGCCCAAGTCCCGTCTTTCTTTCTTATTGGTGGTACATGAATTTTTGGATGTTTAATTTTCCTAGTAGCTTTCCAGAGCGAATAGTTTGTTGCAGCAGTTGCTGTTAGTGATTGTACATTTTGTGCAAATGATTCATTTCGCAGCTGTTTCAATAGTTTTTTTTTTTTTTTGGTTATTTAAGGTCGCATCAACATCTTAGGTCATTAGCGACCACTATTGCTGTTAACGGTATGGTAACTATGTGGATGAAACGATATGGTGATTGATGATAAGGGACGAACACAAATACAACCATGCCCGAGGCGGGACTCGAACCCGCGACCCTTCAGTCCGAGATCACTACGACACTACTGCCTTAGCGATCTCGGCCACCGGGCCGTCTGTTTCAATAGTTGTTCAGCTTACTGGTAGCTCTATTTAAATTAGCTTTGTTTTCTGGGTGTCTGGTTGTCATCCATATTCGTCGCAAACGGCGTTTCTCTTTTATTTTTTCTCTCGCGTTCACGGGGATTGTCGATTGATTACTAAGTACTGTTTCAGATGTTGAATCCCATACGGCCTGTTGAATACAGTTTGTCAAGTATTCAGTGGCTTCAGCAATATCTTCTGAGTTTCTCAGTGGTTCGTTTCCTGAAAGGTTGCTATCCAAAATTACACGAAATTTGTTCCAGTCTGTGAAATTGTTGTAAAGTCTTGGTGGCGTAGGATATTGTATTACCTCGGAGTTTATAGTCAGAAGTACAGGACAGTGATCTGATGACATGTCATAGTTTGGTTCTACTCGGATTTTGTCTGTAGATATACCTTTAATTATGTAAAAATCTAGAAGGTCCGGGATTTTGAATGCTACCACAAAGCAACATTATTTTACGTGGCATGTTTTGTTAGTATAAATTACCGTATCGTTTGTCAAGAAGTTTATAACGTATAAAATTATTATAGGACACATATTTCTCTCTCGCTGTAATGAGAGTGAACGAAAATGTTTAGTACAGATTTTATTAATTGTTCTGAGGAAGGTGGTTCTGATACACGTGATCAAAATCCTGAAACCCTCGAATTTTGAGTAGCACAGCTTCACTCTTCATAGAGAATCTCTTACTCTTCTTAGTGGTGATCCATTGTACAGTTTGTGACGTTTTGTCGTGTTTGCTCGTAATTTCGTGAGGATTTGTAGTAACTACGCCGTGTAGTAGTACATGCTTTGTCTAATTTAATGCGTATTCAGGAATAATATTGTGTGTAGTATGTCTTCCAGTGAGTGTATAATTCATAATATTTTGTGGAAACCATTTTCTACGAGGCAGTTCCACGAGAAGAAGCAGGTAATTGAAAACGGTAGGCCAACACCAGCCTTAGCACAATTACAGCAGATAACAAAAAAATTCACGAGACACTTCACTTGCTCTGCTTACGAAAAATATAAATGTCTAGCTGGCAGTGAAAGACTGAACTCTTTGTTTCGTTGGTCTTGTTTTCTCTTTGGTCATGAATAAAATACAAACCTAATGGACAAAATCGGGATATAAAAATTTGTGAAGTTTCACAAAAGCAGCAACTGCACACGAACTATCAGTTGAACACATAGGAGCTTCGTATCTTTTGGCGTCATTCGGGTGTGCTCGCATTGAAACGCAACTCGACCAGCAACTTCAAACAAATATCTCTCCACACTAAGAAAGTGCAACAAAATCGCGAGCTCCTCAAAAGGTTCATAAATGACGTATGTTTCCAAAGTAAACAGGAATTACCATTCAGGGGACATGGCGAATCTAGATTGCCACTTAATCGTGCCATTTATGTGGAACTACTGCACTACACAGCAGAATATGATTATCTCCTGAGGACTTATTTGGAAACAAACGGTTTTCCGTAGTTTATCCAATCGGATACAAAATGACCTCATAGAATCCATATCACATTTCCTGTTGCAAGAAATTAAATTTGAAATAGCGAATGCTAATTTTGTTTCCAATACTGCTAAATTCTCTGTTGTGTTCCGATATGTTTACGGTGGTGAAACAAAAGAAAGGTTTATCGGATTTCGTGATGCAAGTGCGAACCGAAACGCCGCGGCGATAGCAGAGCTTATAAGAGAGTATTTGACAGAATTTGACTGTAATAACAAACTTATAGCTCAGTCTTACGACGACGAAGCGTCCATTTCTGGAAATGTGAACGGCGTCCAGGCCCTTATAAAACAGACTCATCCTCGGGCAGTTTATATCCATTGCTACGCACATGTCTTCAATCCAATACTTTCTCGTAGTGTTAATAACATCCGAGAATGTAAAATTTTCTTCAGTAATTTGAGTGGTATTGCTGTCTTCTCGCGGTCACCGAAACGAGCAAAGTTTCTGGACAATTTTCTGCAAAGACGGTTGCCACCTGTTTGCCTGACTAGAGGGAACTAGACGGAGCGACTAGTGAACACTGGGTATGTGCACAGAAATGATCTTCAGAAAGTATTCACTACTATGCTGAATAACCAAAATGAGGTTGAATAAGATATATTGGCTCCTGTTATTTTTTTAAAAGTTTGTTGCATCGTTGTTGACGCAACGCGTCTCTTTACCCCTTGTTGGGCGTTTTCTCTAGAGTAATCTCCGTTACTGAGTAATTACTATATTTACTGTTAGTGAATAATTACTATATTTGTCAAGTCTCGTCACGTCACAGTCAGTCAGTGCCTTTCATCCGTTCGGCCAGGGGCTCAACGCCGTTAGATTCCGGGGTTCCTAGCCGGTCACCCAACCAGGAACCCGCGAGTCTAGAATTCGCTTAACCTCAGTGACTTCACGAAGCGTAATAAACGAATTCGGCTAGCGGCGCAGGCAGGTACGTTAGTGGTTATTTGTAAACTTTGTCTGTTTTCTTGTTTTGTTTTTTGTTGAGAACATTTTATAAAATCTTTTCGTTCTCGGGAATATTGTACAACATTCTCCAAACAAAGGCACATGACATCGGTTGCTGTAGACGAAGAAATATAGCTGATATGAGAAGCGAGTATGAATGTGTATATTCTGAAACCATAAGAGAAGTAGGCGAAGAATCTAAGAGAGTTACTGTAAATTACAAGCGACTATATTACGACATTTTTGATCATGTGGACGATTAGTTAGAGATTCGATTTCAAGAGTATGGAAATTTGCAGTTCTTGGAATTGATATCAAATGATATTGGCAAGTATAATACATACAAGAAACAGTTTCCCCAGAAGAAATTTTCTAGCTTGCTAGGAGCTTATGGGAGTAGTTTTGATGAAGTAAGATTAGGCAATGAACTTACTGTATTTTATAGCACCGAAGTGTTTCAAGAGAAAAGTCCATATGAACTGTTGAAATCATTGAATTCCATGTCGCTATCCACATGCTTTCCACAACCTACGCGCCTTGTATCACTGATATGTACCATTTCCGCATCAACAGCATCGGTAGAAAGATCGTTTTCAGCTCTGAAAAGAATGAAAACCTATGCTCGAAACAGAACAAATGAAAGAGGAAGTGAATTTAGCCTTACTCTCTGTTGAATCAATCGACACTAGCTTTTCAGCTAGGTCGAATTCAGTCACTGTCTGGAGAAGAATTCTTGCGACCGGCTGCTCTGATTGGTAGTTTTCCGTGGTTTCTCCGATCAACACCAGGCGAATGCCGGAGCAGTACCCTACCCAACGGGTCACTGACCGCCCGCGATCTGTCCTTCCTCTTCCTTGTCCTATCCTCTCCCTTACACATACACTGACAGTAACATGCACTGCATTACCACATATTCCGGGAGACCGGTCGGGAAGTTAGAACTTCTCCCGGCTGGGGTGGTGGGAGAGTCCTGGTTAGGAGGAAACTCCACTAGCCAACGGTAGGTCGGCGCCGGATCTCGCCATCCAGCGGGGGAAGATCACCGCCATCTCCCGAGAAAAAAAATGCACTACACTAACGGGACTAATGACCAAAGCAGTTGACGCGCCCGGAAACACGAAAAAATCAATCAATCAATCATTCTATTGAATCAGCACTGCTGGAGGACATCAGACACACACAGTCATTTTTCCAAAACACTATGCATCATTGTGCGGGACATGAAAGAAGAATGGAATTTTTTATTTTCTAAATATTGTTTCATGGCTGTATTAAAGAATCTCCTGTTGCGCGACTACTTTGTATGGGGAGGAGTGCAGGGCGGGGGGGGGATCTGGTTGGCTGCTAGCAGCTGTGGTATACAAAGTAGTCACCACACGCCCCTGCCTGTTGGGCGTGTCAGTTCTGAGGGCCCGAGTTCAACTCCTTGTGTAGGAAAAATAACTGGGAGGAAATCCATTTGGAGGTACACGTAGTATTAAAATACTGCCAAGGCGGTACAAATAATGCGAGAAAATATATATTGTTGACAACCATTAGTTCTGAACATAACAATTTGAATATTCATTTATAAAGTCATAATGTTTGTAAAGAAAAAACCAATAAAGACAACACACCTTACACGTTTAACTCGAGCTTACATTCATACAATACAAAGCAAGCATACCAACTAATGTGCACAAGAACATTAATCCAAAATTATGCATTCTCTTCAGAAAATTCTATTCTTCAACAAATTTCCAAAACATCTCAGAGACAACCGGACTACACAGCTTCAAAAATAAACCCTAACACTCCCTTGCGGAAAATGTTTAAATAAGGTTCAAGAATACCTCAAGGACTGATATGTACAATCTGACTTCAGGTGCTGTAGTAGGACTTAGTGTAGCAATACAAAACCTGAACAAACCCCGCCTCGTTCTCCTCACCCTTTCAAGAGTTGAACACTGAAAAAACTATTCTTCTCAATGTAGTGTTACTATAATTGATTATTGTTATTGTTATTGTTGTTATACTTGTTAGTATTATTACTATGGTTACTATGGTTATCGTTTTTATTATCAGTAGTAGAAGTTAGTATTATTATTTACTTCATTATTACTGTACATTATTAAGTACATTTTATTTTAAAGATGAAACAGTTGAAATGTTAAAAATCTTTGATACTAAAAACCCTTATTTAGTATATAATATCTTAATCTATCTGTAACAAGTATTGTAATATACGAGTTATATCGCCGGTTCTAGCCCAATGCCTCCATCTCGAAGAGATAGTAGTCCAGTTTTCATGGCCCTTCGAGCAAATGCTGAAATGGTTCCTTTCTGTTCTTCTAAACATTATATGTAACTTCGCTTTCAGCGCTCTAGAAGATGTCGGCAATTTTACACCCTCCACAAATACCATAATTGACTCGTCATACCCGATTGAGATTGTATAAGTAACTCTATAAATATTATTGTTAACACATTGTCGAAATATGCATGTAAGGTATATTGCATTATTCAAAAACATTAAATAAAATCTTTAAAACGACTCAGATTTCGAACGGGGTCGGCGTAGAAGCCCTAAGGATCAATGAAATATTTAAGGGTGTCAATAATGATTAAGGGGTTGATTGGGGATAATAGACGAGTGTGTGTATGTATGTATGTATGTATGTGTATATATTATATATATATATATATATATATATATATATATATATATATATATATATATACGATAATATTATGAATCGGAATATGATTAGGATAATCAAGATCCGATTGATTGCAAAAAATATTTTTAATTTGTTTAATTTCTGATATAACATAGGCCCACAAAAAAAGTCGTCATATCCAAAGACTTGTCACATGTTTCTCTACGTACTTCGACGCACTATACAGCTATTGAATCAGGAAAAAACTCTGTGAAATTGTAATTTTTATTTTGCCACACCCGACGACTTGACACGTTTCTCTATGTACCTTTTCCCACACAACAATTGGCCGGCAAAATTCTACCTTCCCAACCGCGCCTACAAACTTGTACACCCCGCGGCCAGAGGGAAGGCAGGGGAGGGACACGTTCACCAATCGTTAGCAGGTAGAACCACAGTTGTTTCTGATGGGTGCAACATCTCAAGGGGTAGAAAGAACGCTGTCTCAATGGGAGAGGGCTAGTTCGTTTATGTACAAAGCGGAACTATCGTCATATTTTCCTGTCGAAGGAGAGATTTTGCCTGCGCGTACACCTCGACGAAAAAAAATATTTCTGAGCGGGGATTTCCCTCCTGAATTACTGTCAATAGACCAGTAAATATTTAGCATTTTAGCAACAATTGTTGAAATCGATTTTGTACCGCCTGTCAAACTGCTATTTTGAGACGTTCATTTCAGGCACAATTTGCGAAACTTCCCGGCCGTTCTAGCGTATATTACGAATTTGTTTTTAAAATTATAAATTGTTGCAAAATTGTTTATTCGCGATTTTCGGCTCTGGGACATCGGAAGAGTCTCCTCCTTTAGATTTACAAAAGTTAGAAACTCTTTATAAATTTGCAAATATTGCAAAAAAATTTTGTCTCATCTGAATGGAAATTAAATTCGATGTAAAATTCTGGAATCCGATTGGTGCAATCACATGTCGCTCTCGAGATATATGTAATTGTATATAAGAAATTAACATCTTAGAATAACCCCATTTGTTTTCACTTAACACAAGGATACTGAAAAAACAGTTCTCCAATGTCGCGCTTTTGCCTTCTACGCTTAAAAAGCACCTAGATTATAAACAAATTCTGTGGCCATTTTAATTACGCTAAATCTGTCTTTTCATGGCGAGTATGAACATAACGTTTATTTTGTTTTTATGTTAACTTTTAAGTCCCGCAAGTTGCAAGTCGATGTATTTATCAAATAGGGAGGAAATTGATTATAAACAAATTTTTTTCAAGGTGCTTTACATTGAAAGGAGAAGTTTCTGCTTTTCTATCAAAAGGATGTTTAGCAACCGGATAGCTGTATTATAATTTCTTTTGAAAGGCTCCTGTTAAAACCGAGAGTTAAAACCAAGAACTATTTGTTCCTCTTGTTTAACCATTGACATTTAAAAATAGAGAAACCTACTATTAACTGTTTACTGTAAACTGTATTGGATTGGATAAACGGAATGTTAAAGTTTTCAAATCAAGAAATATTTATTTTCTGTGTTGAAAGATTACATGACTAGAATCACACATCACAAAATGTTACTTTATTTAAACACGTATAGATATTTATAAACATACATAAACTTTAAGCTATTATTTTCAATTCATCATTCGGTAATTCAAGATCATCTTTTTAAAACTGTTTTTATTTATTTATTTATTTATTTACGTCAAAAAACAGTTAAAAACTGCGTATGACGGGCTATGGGGAAAAGTGAATTGTGTGCACATTTTCAAAATTCTGTGATCCCTACACTAAATCATATACTACTTAAGTTATGAATTTTGAAAGGGAGAAAAAAAACAAAAAAACTCCCATGTAATAAAATCGATTTTCAAGGGTAAATAAGCAATAAATTTTGAATTTTGAAAGGGAGAAAAAAAAACAAAAAAACTCCCATGTAATAAAATCGATTTTCAAGGATAAATAAGCAATAAATTTTGGCTCTTATTACTTCCTGCCGCGACAACGTGGAAACGATAATTTGAATAATTGTATTTCCACTGAATTCTAGAAGACGTGCACAGAAAATGAAGTTACATTTATGTCCAGAAGCAAAACAAGGGGCCATCTCAGCATTTGCTCAATGGATCAGGGAAACTGACGAAAAACCTGATCGAGATGGGGGTCATTGACCCGGAAGCTGTGTTACAATAGTTGTTACAGGTTGTTTATACTCATTTATACAGTCCAAATGGTAATTAATGCATTATGTATCATTGTTAAAATTAATGTTACTTTTCTTGTGATGCTCAGTATAGTCTCTAATTGTATAGAAACAGTTATGCAGCAGAAACGATTTCACTTGTGATTTAAACTTTTCTATTGAATTTAATCGTTTAATGTCATCTGGCAAAGTGTTGTAAAATAATGTACATGTATTGTATGTGAATTTTTTGTAATGAGCTGTTGATACTGTCACCTGATGAATATGATTTCTACGTCGAGTGTTATAGTAATAGACTTCGGCATTTTCTGAAAATATATTCCCGCCCTTAAGCAAGTCATTTTTACAAAACCACTGATTCGTAAATAAACAGACACGGTAACGGTAAAATTCCTAGATTAATGAAGAGAGGCTTACATGAATCACGTGGGTGGGATTTGGTTATTATTCGTACAATTCGTTTTTGTAATCTAAAAGTCTGGGAGCTATAAGATGTATTTCCCCAGAATATTATGCCATATCTCAGGCGGGAATGAACATTCGCGAAGTATACACAACGAGCAGTATGAAGGCTGACTGAATTTGCAAGAATTCTGAACGCGTAGCATAATGAACTTAATTTTGTGTTCAATTCATTTAAATGGACGTTCCATTTAAGGTTTGACTGAATTGAGAGACCTAAAAATTTTGTTGCCTTAACATCAGTCAATGGTACACTGTTCATTTTCAATGGAGCACAGAATTGTTTATTTGAAATGGAAAACTGCATTAAAACCGTTTTCTTTTCGTTTACTATTAATTTGTTATTTCGGAACCAATTTGAAACATCTGATATTGTACTATTTACGGTTTCTTTATTGCAAAGGATGTTCGTATCATCCGCAAAGAGAACCGTTCTTCCGTTTCGAATCGTCGAGGGCATATCGTTTACGTAAAGTAGGAACAGAATAGGGCCTAAAATCGATCCTTGAGGAACTCCACATGCAACGGGCAAAGAGTCGGAAAGGTGCGTACGTAATGTTCCATCATTCCAGTAAGTATTTCAACTTTCTGAGATCGTTGTTTAAGGTACGAACATAACCAATCTAGATCAATACCACGGATTCCATATGAAGGTAATTTTGAAAGTAAAATGTCATGATCAATGATGTCAAAAGCTTTTGAGAGATCTAAAAATAATCCAATAGGTGCCTCGTTTCGATCTAATGATGAGGCGACATCTTTAAGAAAAGAAAATATAGCTGTTTCCGTTGATTTTGATTTTCTAAATCCATGTTGGCAATCTGAAAGCACGTCGTGTTTAGTGAGAAAGGTTTCCATTCGTACGTAAAAAAGTCTCTCTAATATTTTTGAAAAAAACTGATAGAAGAGAGATGGGCCGATAATTTTGAATTTCATTTTTGTTGCCTTTTTTGAAGAGCGGCTTAATTTTAGCTGTTTTGAAAATATCTGGAAACGTTCCAGTGCATAAAGATGCATTAAATATGTGAGTTAACGTGTGTATAATGGCATACGCACAAGTCTTTAACAAAGAATCTGGGAATTCATCTAAACCGGACGAATATTTATTTTTTAGTTTACCGATTATTTTGAGAATTTCATAGGAAGAAGTTTCAGAAACGAACATCGTGTCTAAAATTTTGGGTGAACTGTCTGGTTTTGAATTTCGTGCCTGAAAACCCTTAGTGAGATCGGCAGCAATTCTCGAAAAGTACATTAAAGAGACTAGTCACCGTTGCCGGATCGTTGACATTTATATCATTATATTCAAAAGTTCCAACATTCTCTACGGGTTTTCTAGTTGATTTGCAGTTATTTCTTTTATTATATTCCACATTGATTTTGTTTTATTATTTGAGTTCAAAAATATCCTTTGATCGTTTTTCATGATTTTGCCTGCCTTATGACTTTTCGTAACAATCAGCTGTTTTGTCATTTTCAAAGTAGATAAGGAAATCCTCTTGAGATACGTCGCTATCGCTTCGAAATCAGCAAAAAGAAAGAATTCGCTTGTTTTTACAAGATGTCCTAATCCCTTGTGTTATCCAAGAATTGCTTTTCCGTGAAATATTTACTCAGTTTTTGAAGAGGAAAGCAAGTGTTAAAAATGAATTGAAAGAGTTGAAAAAAAAAAGAATTATATTTGTCGCTTGTATCAACAGTATTATAAAACTCCAAGTCCCATGACTCCCGTGTGATCAAGTAGTCTATGAATAATTTAATTTTACTTTAGTAAACAATCTAGTCATACGTGTATTATTTATTGTGTCAGTGATCGCATTTATAATGGTAAGAATTTGTGCATCGTGGTCACCGTATCCTAAATCTTTTGTTTCAACTTCATATCGAGTAGTAGTTTTGTTAATTATAATTTGACCACTGCCTTCATCGAATTTTGCGTGATTCGTGTAGGTACAGTACCACTGTGGCACGTCTAAATTGAAGGAATTAATTAAATTGAGAAACTTTTCCTTTTTCTTCCCAAGATTCTGACCAGAAAATCAATGTTAAAAATCTCCATACAACAATGGATTCAAAAGAGCGATTCAAGCTGACTTTGTTAAGTGTTATCTCCAGGTTTTCTAAGAACAAAATATAATCTGCAGTTCTCTTTGTTGGAGGTCTGTAAATGCAAAGTATTATCACTTTTAGTGAAGTAAGATGTACAACAGAAATTTCGAAAATATTTTCAATGGAATACACATTTAATTCTGCCAAGGGGATAGAATCAATATTATTTCTAACGTAAATACAAGAACCACCATACGTAGGACCTTTATGCGATTCTCTCTCTCTACAATAAAAGCCTGCGAGGTAAAAGTTTGGAATTTGGAAAATGCTAAGTTCATTAGGAGATAACCAATGTTCTGTAAAGCAAAGAACGTCTGTTTGATTTAGATCGCTCTGTAGAGCTGCCTCGATAAACTCAGTTTTATTTGAAAGGGACTGAACATTATGGTGAAGAATGTTTATTTTTTGCAAGTACCTACACGAATGGTTTTCTGCTGCATCTGACTGTAGTTGCTATATATTTACTCCATTTTTACCTCGAGTGCGTGGTCGAAGGTTGTAGTGTGTCCGGGCAGTGACAGGTTGTGAGGAAGATGGGGCATCAGATGAAGACGAATTGGTAGTGGGAATGGGAGAAACGGGAGTAGGTTCAGAGGAAGAGGCAACAGGGTTCGAAATAAGGGTGGGGGTGGAGAACGTAAGGAAGGCGAAAGGGACGGATTTTTGGCAGGAGACTGCGTAGGACTGGAGTTGATGATGTATTGTGCAAGTTTTTTACCGACTGCATGTTTTCCAGCAAGGTTCATGTGAAGACCATGCCGGGTGAAGTGTTTTGCTGAGAGGAAATTCATTTCAAAAAGTGTGACATTTGTTTCTCTCAGCTGCAGTTTCAATTGTTGGTTTGCGTGCTTAATCTCGCTGCATAGTGTTGGTCTGTTGTACCAGAAGGGCAGAGTCGAGATTACAATGTTAGTATTTTGGGCGGCACATTGTAATTTGTTAACATGTTGTTCAGGTGTAAAGTTACCGCCCAAGTTAATGTCATTCTGCCCTCCTATGATAATGACTGTGTCCTGATTGGTCATTGTTTTCGTGTGGGTGTCCAATTCTGCAGTCACATCTGCAAACCTCCCGTTAGGTTTAAAATAGATGAGACTGAGAAATTGGAGGGTAACTTCCTACTGAGAATGGAGGAAAGATGGCGGCCATGACTGTCAGCTAAAATAAGTACCTGTTTTTTAGGCTCAGTAGGAATGTCTTTGTTTTTAAGTGAGCTAGGATGCGCAGCTTTACGTGTTTTGGTTTTGACGCGCTTCCTAGCCTGTTTGCGTTGGTTTGTGCATGTATTTGTCGATGGTAGAGAAGGGTGGTGAGGATCAGGAAGGCGAGGAAAATCTGTTTCATACTCTAAAACACTAAATTTGTTTTGAGTTGTGACTGGATGCGGTGTCTGTGTCTTTTGTACAGTCACGGGTGTACGGTTGGTATTATTCGCAGTGTTGCCGACTTGTACCCAACCGTCTGTGTAGAGAACGACCTCTTCCAACCTTCGGATATGTTGATCTAAATTATTGTTTATGTGTGTGAAGGCTTTCAGAAGGTCGGCTTTGAGAGTGTAGAGAGTAAAGAGAGTAGAACGAACAGTAGCCATGTCACGAATGCGTTTTAATGTACGTGATAAAAATTGAAATAAATACAAGAAAATCCAGATAAGAGCAACAAAAACCTAGCTTTGTATTTTAAAAGTGTTAAATTGATGTGTATTAAATAAGTTAAAAATCAAGATTCAATGCAAAAATTAGAAGGTATGCTACGCACAATTCTAATGGAGCTAGTACTTACGAAATTTGCAATGTGGCTACGTAGAATTTCGTCAACTTAAGCTGCAACTGTTTAATACAATCAGTAGATTATACGTTACCGTAATTAGATAAAAGATAATATCTGAAAGTTTGTCTTCAATATATAGAATAAGATTTGAAACAAATTCACTTTGATGCACTGTCCTCGTAACGTTCAAAAATTCGTTTAAAATTCGTAATCTGTTTGTCTTGGTTATAGCCAAAAAATCAGTTGAAATTATATTCTCAGATAACCTGCAACAAGTAATAAAAGCACTTAAAACACACTAGGCACTGTCAAATCGCTAAAAGTAGTAGATATTCACAAAAAATGAAGAGCACAACCAGATGCGTCCGTCTCGTAAGATGGCGTCAACCAGTCTTGTTAATTTGATGTTTTCATTTTTTTAATATTCGAATCAGAGTACATGTGCTAAATATACCCATTGTTAATACATATTTTTAAAAAACGTTAATTATATTTAAAACATTTGTTTGATTGGTGAACATTTCAATGAAATATCGTGAATTTCTAAATGCCTAAAAACAAATAGTTCGAAAATTCCATTATTGTAGCATCTTGAAATATAACAAACACACGTATTGCTAAAACGAGTTACTACTAAAAGAAAACAAAAAAGATGTTATAACTATTAAAAGATATTTAACGTTATTACACTAATGTTTGCAGTTTAGTAGATATCAATGTCGTAGCATTTTCCAGTGAAAATACGTAGAACAAACTTGGTGGTCAAGTCATATTACCTTCCCAATGCAGACTTCATTTCAATTTCGATCACACAATTATGAGCGTTCGAAGGTGGTTTGTTGGACGCTACTCTCCGTTCTACGGAATTACCGAAACCTTGAATTTTGCACGATCATCAGTAGAGGGACGACGTAGCGGTTTATTAAACGAAAACGGGTCATTCAAGGTATGTAATGTTCTATCGTCGTTTTGTTATCGTTCTTCTTTAATCAACGTGTAATTACATGTGATAAATATATTTAAACATGCAAATTAATGAAAATTTTCAAGTGTAGAATTATCAATAATACGTAGTTTCATCAGCGAATATTATATTATTAAATGCATTTTGTGATTCATGTGCTCCTGTATGAATCACGTTGTGCGCGTGATTCGTATGATCCAGTTTCTCAGAATATTGCAAAATCTGCTAGACACATACTCTAAAGATAATAATTGTCAAATAGTTAATTACGAAATTAGAGAATTATCAAACAAGGCTCTTAAGTCGAATTTGTTAACCAATTGAATATTCTGATATAATGTTGCAATTTGAATATCATAGAAAGAAGCAATTTGTCAAAATTCATGTGAACTATAATTTTTATTTAAATTTGACTTCATGTCCTGCCAAAAAGGACATCTGACAGTACCTTTGTTAACAGTTATTATGTCATTTTGTTCACAGAGACAGACAGAGACAGACAGAGAAAGACAGACAGAGAAAGACAGACAGAGAAAGACAGACAGAGAAAGACAGACAGAGAAAGACAGACAGAGAAAGACAGACAGAGAAAGACAGACAGAGAAAGACAGAGACAGACAGAGACAGACAGAGACAAACAGAGACAAACAGAGACAGACAGAGACAGAGACAGACAGAGACAGACAGAGACAGACAGAGACAGACAGAGACAGACAGAGACAGACAGAGAGACAGACAGAGAGACAGACAGAGACAGAGACAGACAGAGACAGAGACAGAGACAGACAGACAGGCAGAGACAGACAGGCAGAGACAGACAGAGACAGACAGACAGAGACAGACAGAGACAGACAGACAGACAGAGACAGACAGACAGAGACAGAGACAGACAGAGACAGACAGAAAGAGACAGACAGACAGAGACAGACAGACAGAGACAGACAGACAGAGACAGACAGACAGAGACAGACAGAGACAGACAGAGACAGACAGAGACAGACAGAGACAGACAGAGACAGACAGAGACAGACAGAGACAGACAGAGACAGACAGAGACAGACAGAGACAGACAGAGACAGACAGAGGCAGACAGAGACAGACAGAGACAGACAGAGACAGACAGAGACAGACAGAGACAGACAGAGACAGACAGAGACAGACAGAGACAGACAGAGACAGACAGACAGAGACAGACGGATAGAGAGACAAACGGACAGAGAGACAAACGGACAGAGAGACAGACAGACAGACAGACAGACAAACAGACGGTCAGACAGACAGACGGACATATAGACGTACAGACAGACAGACGGACAGACAGACGGACAGACGGACAGACAGATGGACAGGCCGGAGACGGAGTTATCAATTCTTTTGTTACCAGGGCCGGGAAATAACAGTTTTTCTCATAGATCATGAACAATTTAATTCGAATATTGTTGAAGTAATGCTTTTATTGTTTTTCTTATAGATTTGTGAAGATTACCAAGTGAAGAAGAGAAGTTTCCTTTCATATTTTATTTCATTTTATACTGTTAATAAACATAATTATACTATTCACTGATTATTTTACTTTTGGAATTGATTGTAAATATTCGTTGAATAGACACAACGAAAAACAATTTTTTCTCACTCTCTGGTAATTACGTCGTAAGAAAAGGAAGTATTGTAATCTTGCGCCGTAGTGAATTACTTCCTTCAATACGTTTGAAGACAGAATCCATGTTTTGTGGGTCCTTGTTTCCCAAAAATCTATTTACGACAAAACGTCTGCCTCTCCGCCTGTAGTCAATATAACCACCTAAACGTCGCACGTAATATTATAGTCAAATCTGTGAAGTGATATTTTAAAATCAGCTCTGTGAGAAAAGAGTGTCGTAAGCGTGTCTCTGGTGTAATATGTATGACGACTGTTGAGGAAACTTGTGCGCAAAAGATCGAATCTCGTACATGGCGAATAATTTTTTGCGGGTAAAAACAATTTTGCGGTTAATTGTTTTGTTATTTGTATAGTAGTTAGTTGTACAGTATTCGTATCCATTATAAATATCATACAAAGTATGTGCTTTTGAGGCGCCACTTCTTATTGTAGTGTGTTGTAGTGATGTCTTCAAGAATCAGGTATAAATATGCCACTGTTGCGATTCTGATTTCTGAACGACTGCATTGCTGCCCGTGTTAAATCCTAGCGTTATCGCTTAACTTTCATCTGTGACGTAACTTCAACCTTGGCGATAGTCTCCAAGCGATAACAGCTGGAAGAGATGCACAATGAATTCTACAAAACTCGAATTCTATTTGAAAATATTTCTAACTAAAATGAGGTATGTAGGTGCGAGTGTTTTATTTCTTTGCATTCTTATTGTGCATTTCATATTTTTGACACATGGAGTACATTTGTCTAATTAAAAAACTAAGTGCAATGAATATCACGTTATTATTCTTTCCGTAATATGTGCGTCTGGAGAGCGTAATGAGAAATATTTGTGGTAGCACAGTGCGGTCGAGCCAGACCTGCAGAATATAGGGATTAAAGTTCATGTTCAATCTCGCGATCAAATTTTCTATCTCGTCACCAAGGCGCGGCCCTAAAAGCTTTCTTCCCGCGCGGCCACCCACTATTAAGAGCGTACTTTCACCAACCTCTCACAAGTCGCTCTCTGTGCATGCCAGCACGCTGCTGCACTGCGAAAAATCCAACAAAAGGGCAATAAAAACATTTACAGTGTCTTCCGCGCAAACCGCCGTTCTCACGGGCCCACGCCCGCCAAGAACATTAACCGCCGCTTCTCAGCGTCGCCGGCTGGGGTTTAAGTCCTCATCGGCCTAGGGCTGGGCCACCCCGGCGCGCGGGGCCCTTCACTCACCCCATCGCTCGCTACCTGACAAGCGACCAAGAAATGTGTACAAATATTTCTGGGAATCGCTTCGGGCCTCCCTCGCAGATATAAGCCCGTTAATGTATCTCGCCAAAAAAGAGAGCTTCAGGTGCACTGCCGGCGCGCCGCCCCGCTCTTTGGCCACCTACAAGCCAGATGCCTCAATTCCCGTTGGATGGAAATCTCAAATACAAACGGGCCGCCATCGCGGGCACCCCACGTGCCACCGCCTTTGCTTCCGATCGCCGCCAATGTCACGTGACACTCCTCTCCCCAGGCCCGAAGGCGCATCACGAATAGGGAGCCGATCGCGGGCACTTCAAACTTTCCAGCCTTACCATAGGCCCAAGTCATAGCCACGTGACTCTCCCCTCCACGGCTTCAATCACACCCGCAATATAATAAATACTGTGACTTCGCTCCCAGATGGGAGAACAAAGAGAACAGACTAAACAGAACCGAGAATGAATTGACAGAATGACAGAATGAGCACAATCGACAGAGACAATCGACGGAGGAGAATCATCAGAACAGAACTTCTCAAACTACACTGCTCCGAACTTGTTAAACTGACTGACCAGCAAAACTCATCAAGGTCGGCTGTTCCTGCTTCGCCTATCAAGGCGATTAGTACGGCCAAATCAAGCCTGCCTCAAATTCGTGCCACTCGCGGGCCGCAGCCGCCACCTGGCCCAATTCACGGCAAACTCCACCACCAGCTCCGGTCATCTGAGTCCGCGCCCATGCCAGTTCGCACCACCGAACTGCCTGGAGCCTACCTCAGCCCGGACAACGACACACTAAGCCGAGTGATTTGGGTTGGTGCCTTCCTTGCTACAAACTGTAAGTAAGCTAAACCCAAGCGTACTTCAAGAAGGAAGAGCAGTCAGTAACTTTATAAACTTTCAATGGTCCTCCGGCATATTACAAACCAAAACCAGTTGTATTCATAATTATTATGCAATTCAATTTATATTCATTCTCATTGCATATTGTCTATCATTCCCTTAAAGGCAAACAATGCCCTGAAACCCGTTCTGATCCCCGTATGTAGACGCACTCGCAGCAGGGCACCTCCCAGTGCTGCATCTGCTACAGTTCAAATCCTAGAAACGCTGGATTTTTTTACCTCCATTTATACTAGTGTAAAGAGAGTTACGTAATGCTGCAGGAGAAAGTGTCGAAAATTTCACAGAAATACTAAGGTTTTCACACAGGTTTTGTAAGTCGCTAATTCAAAATAAGTGGATTGTTGATCTTGCCCTGTATTACTTTCTATACATAGGGATGTCAAAACGTTTGTTTTTTGAACCCGAAAAAGTGATTTTCGAAAAACATCTTTGTAAATCCGTGTACGTATGAGTAATTCTAGACCTTAAATTAAATAGGATTTTCACCAAAATGGATATTTCTTGAACGATCTGGCTAATATTACGAATTTTCGAATTTGAAACGAATCTTTTAATTTTGAAGGCACTTTACACTTCAACCCCATAATATTTTCCAACTTTTTTCGAAAAGTGCTCCAATTGTTTACTATAAAAATATTCCTGGAAGCAAAAGACGTTTAAAAATGGCGTACGTAAAGTTTTGGGCGAAAGATTTCAATTTTCGAATATTTCAAACAAATATTAACATTGTCGAAAAGCAATATTAACGCTAGAGATTTTTCCTTCATGAGAGGTTTTTAAAACTAAAACTTGAATTAATATAAGTTAAAAACTCCGAAATTTAAAAAAACTGAAAATGCAAATGCTTCACATTCTTTTTGCGTCGGAAAGGAGGATGTTTTGCTGTGTAGCTAGTGGTGTAGGGGAAACGTGTTCGACGTCTTACCTTTAAGAATCCGAGATAGAATCTCAGCGAGAAGAATATAATTGCTCCTGAATTAATTTTTTTTTGCAAGTTCACGTAGGCCGTGTTGTTTATTGCGTAGCCATTACAAATAAGACGTGAAAATACATGCTGTTGAATCAACACTTGTTTCGAACATAAAAAACTGTCTAAATAGTATGTATATTAACATAAACTTTATTTAGGTGAGTAAACATAGACCATTCACTTTGTCTAAATCAAACTTGACGAAACTGAGATCAGTATCGTAATAAGAGTTATTATGATACATATATCCAGTGCTTCAATTTTACAATCTTAGGTGCTGGAACGCGCCTCAAATTAATTATTAATGTAATAGAAATGGTTTATGTATATAATATAATTTAATATTTATTCCTGAGATGCAAGAACGTCGCGTTCCGACAGAAATCAAGCCATATATATATATATATATATATATATATATATATATATATATATATATATACATACATATATTGGCAAGTAACGGTATAAGACGTCAAATACCGGTATTTTTAGAGGTATTTTACCTTTATCCAACGTCTATACCGGTAAAATAGCTCTATTTAAAGGTATTACACCGGTTTCTCTCATCAAAATACCGGTATTTTCATACGAAAATACCGGTATTTCAGTAGAATCATACAGGTACTTGGGGGAAATTCATTGTGATTTTTTCCGCTGAGATGGCTCAGAGGAAACAACCATTTACACGGCAGAGTTTCTGACCGGGTGATCCTAGTTCGAGTCCCGAGGGTGGCGGATTTTCGACACATATTCCAGCTAGGTCGAGTTCTGCAGTTGACTAGGAAAGAATTCTAGAGGTCGGGTTTCCTGATCGGTAGTTTTCTATGGTTTCTCCGGTCAGTACCTTGACGTAGAGAGTAGCTTTTGGTAAATGAGTTCCTCACTCATATGCAAAGCGCCCGGTGCTTGAAAATTCTCCTCTTTCGCTCTAAAACACTTCCGCCGCAGCATTACAACAGCTGCTCTGGCGGGCCTGCTACATGAAGGGAAACTTCCTTCGCCAAAACCTTTAGGAATGCGGTTGCATCCGTTCGGCCCCCTCGCCGTGGAGAGAAACGGCCACGCCGTCTCAGGACGTCATGCCGCACGCGGAAAAGATGCGTCATGGCGTCTTCAGATGGAATCCCGCAGGTAGAAGTTAAAAGCCCCGGTACGTCTATGGACGGCATCCCATGTTGAAGGGTTAAAGCGAGAGATTCTGGTGGCTTCCGACTATTTTGAGGTCTAAATACCAACTAAAGTAATTCTTATTCCTTGTGAACGGTCAGTACTTTGTCATGAGTTTGGTAATTTTTTTTCACGTGGTGTTTTCAAGGAAAATATGGGAAGAAAAACTAAAAATATTGTTTATAAATGTTGTAAGTATGATAGTTCAAAGAACACCTCGCAGTGCTTGTTTTATTGTTATTTACATGACAGTAGCAAATGAGTAATTTACTGTTCATTTAGAGAAAAAGGTACGTACACTATTTCTATTATTAACACAGTTGTATAAAAAGAAAGGAATTTCCAAACCTTAGGTTTTAAAAATCATTGGCTCATACTTCCTGTTTTGGGTCCCGATGGGTTGGGGTTCCTTGGGCCTGCGGATTTTCCCCGGTCGCTCGAGAGAAACAATGCCCATCTTTTCCACGTATTTTGTCTAATCCTCACTTGCAATATTTCAAGCAATAACGGTTCAATTTCCTGTAATTGTTACAACTACGTAGAGAATCAGTCAGTTACATAGATCACGAAATAGACATGAAAGCGTTCTTTCTGGAAACATTTTGCTTCAATTTTTTTTACTGTTCCGTTAGAGGAAAATATTATCCCACATCGAATAATTCTGAGCCGTGGAAATGGAGGCGTCTCTTAGGAATATTACCTAGCGTTCGAAAAAAACGAAAAGAAAAAAACAAAGGAAAAAATATCTTAAAACATTAATCGTTCAAACCTTAAGGTAAGGAAGCCTGAAATATTTTTTTAAAATATGTAAAAAAATTATTTTTGATAAAAGGAGGAAAAATAAAGGCTCTCTTTTCTTCACCAAACGTGCAATTAAAGACGGTCATTTGCCAAATATTCTCTCTCGTTCACGTAAGCCAGAAAGGCTGAACAAGAATGGGGCCCACGAGAATCTCGTGCAACGAGAACGCATTCTCAGGAGCGAGACGACTTGATAATCTCGTAGCCAGGGCCGTCAGACGGAGGAACCAGCCAACGGTCTTTCGCAGACATCAACACGAGCTCGTTCGCTGACCTTGAACCTCACGTCCGGGCGCAGAGCTTGGCGACACGTGATACAGTGTTGAAAATTAATCGAATTTCTCCGTATAAATCTTGTCCTTTCTAGAAGCGATAAAAAATGGAGAAACGTGTCTTCATACTCATGAATGAGTCTTCCCACGCATACCAAACTTCATTCTTGCACGACTGTGTGCACTAAATACGATTCTTTGCTTAAATTTGACCGTATCACTAACATTCGCGAAAATAATTTTTTCAGTTGGTCCAGTTTCCTTATTCTGCACCATAAGTATAACTAAAATAGTATTAAAAATTGACATTGGACACTAATAGACATATTATCTATTCTTACTCGAGGAAACAGAAGCGTAATGATTAATTCAAAATTAATGATTGAAACATGTTTAATTTACACCCATGTATTATTTAAGAAATTTCATTAAGAAAAAATATTAATAGTACTATATAATATTAATTAATTTTAATAAATATTTTAAAATATTAATACTTGAAAAAGGTATGGAAAAATACCGGTATTTTACCGGTATTTTTTACCGGTATTCAATACCTTTTCGGTCCCTGGTTGAAATATATTTATCGCATGTAATTAAATATTTATTAAACAAGTTGGCATTATATGGAACAGGAAACATTGTTTTTCATTTGATCATTCATCTTCATCAATCACTCACAATTACTTTAATTTTCTCTGCTTCTCAGTTTTTCTTTTAATTTCAGATTTTCAATGAAGACATGAATCAAATGACGTCAATATTTAAGTGTTTTACAGATTATAACGTAAATGCTTATATTTATTGAATTAGTTTTACAATAACCTGAAAAAACATGTGTTTTCTGTAGGTTTTTGGGATGTTGAAAACATCCAAATAGTAAAGGCAATGTTAAGTTTGTGATCATGAACATTGATTATTTGATATTTTTCTTTGGTGTTGTTTAACAACTTTGGAATGATATTGAAGACAGTCTTATAATTCTAAGAAAATGCTCCAGCATTACCAAATTGAGTGTTAATGAAAAGAAAACTAAATACATGAATATGGGTTTTGTTGATTTTATTTTTAAATATAATAATAAATCCATGACCTTAATTGTATTCAAAAGCTGACATGCAAATGCGAAAAAATTGGGAAAGTCAACTATTTCAAATACTTAGGAATAATAATAGAAAGTAAAATGACTTGAAAAAATCATATAATAAGTATACAAAAATATTTAAGGGGTAATATAAGAAAATTCTATTATCAACGAAATACCATCAGACGAAAAATCCATACATTTAGAATTCTATATTAGGCACTAATCAATTCAAAACTGCAATATGGAATCCAAATATGGGAAGGCACATTCAAGACGTATATTAAGAAACTAAGAATAATTCAAAACAAATTTATACATACTATGTATAAAAAAATAAGACTGATCCTTCACTTCCGCTTTATAAACAATTTAACATTTTACCATTACATCTTTTGGAAATAATGTATTACAAATATTTTATATCAAACGCGGAAATAATTTAACTCACAGAATATTTCTTAATTACGGTACACGTAGCAAAGTCACTTATCAAATAAAAAAGCCCAAAATTTATAAATCTCTAATATCAAGAACATTGGTGTTCATTGTGCCTCAAATATATAACCAATTACCATTAGCTCAGAAAAATAGTAAGTCCTTAAATATTTTCAAACACAAGATAAAGATTTGTATTTTAAAACATGATGATAATGATATAAACAAGTTAACTGAAATATTGCATTAATACTGTTTGCTGTACAAATTATATATAAATTTATTTATGGAATTATATATTTTGTCTAAGGAAATATACCTATTGCATCTCTGCAAATTTTTAAATATAGTATGATTTAAAGCTAGATTTTTTATTTTGTATGTTCACAAAAACAGACTGTAAATGTTAAAATAAGAATATTGATAAAAAACACGCCACAAAAATACTATGTAGAAGTAGACATAATAAATTATAAATTCAGTATTGCTATCACAACTGGTTATCGATGGTTACTAATTCCAAGAAACAACAATGTTCATTATCTCTGTAAAACAAGTTGGGAATAAATTTTAATGATAATGATAATAATAATAATAATAATAATAATAATAATAATAATAATAATAATAATAATATTGGTAAACGTTTTCAACGATAGAACAATACATTCCTTGAATGATCCTTGTTTTCGTTTAATAAACCGCTACGTCGTCCCTCTACAGATGGTCGTGCAAAATTCAAGGTTTCGGTAATTCCGTAGAATGGAGAGTAGCGTCCTACAAACCACCTTCGAACTCTGACCATATTTGTGGGATTGAAACTGAAATGAAGTCTGTGTTTGGAAGGTTGACCACCAAGTTCGTTCTATGTACTTTCACTGGAAAATGCTAGGGCATTGATATTTACTAAACTGTAAACATAAACGCTAAATCTCTTTGAATTGTTATAACAACTTTTTTGTTTTCTTTTAGTAGTAACAACTCGTTTTACCAAGTTCGTGTCTTTGTTGTATTTCAAGATGCTACAATAACTGAATTTTAGAAGTATTCATTTTCAATCATTAGGAATTTATGAAATTTCACTGAAATGTTCGCCAATCCAAAAAGTTTTAAATTTAATAATTAATCTTGTTTAAAAATATGTATCAACAATACCTAGATTTAGCACATGTTCTCTGATTCGAATATTGAAAAAATGAAAACATCAAATTAACAGTTTTAGACAGATGATCCTGAATTATTGAATGATAAATTGAATTGAAAATATTAACTTAAAGTTTATATACATTCATTTAGAAATTTCTATACTTCTGTAAATAAAGTAGCATTTTGTGATGCATGATTCTACTCATGCGATCTTTCAACACACAACATAAATATTTCTTGATTTGAAAACTTCAACATTTCATTTATCCAATCCAATCCAGTTTACAGCAAACAGCTAATTGTATGTTTCCCTTGTTTTGATGGTAATGGTTAAACAAGAGGAACAAATAATTTGTAACTCTTGGTTTTAACAGAAGCCTTTGAAAAAAAATAACAATACAGCTATTCGGTTGCTCAACATCCCTTTGACAGAAAAGCAAAACTATCGTTTCAACGTAATGCACCTTGAAAACTATTTGTTTATAATCAATTTCCTCCCTATTTGATAAATATATTGACTTGCAATTTGCAGGACTTAAAAGAGAATATGAAAAAAAAGTTATGTTAATACTCGCCATGAAAAGACAGATTTAGCGTAATTAAATTGGCTACAGAATTTGTTTATAAGCTAGGTGCTTTTTAAGCGTAGCAGGCAAAAGCGCGACATTGGAGAACTGTTTTTTCATTATGCTTGTGTAAAGTGTAAACAAGTGGGGTTATTCTAAGATATTAATTTCTTATAAACAATTACATATATCCCGAGAACGAAATATGATTGCATAAGATAGCACTAATCGAATTTCGGAATTTTGCATCGCATTTAAACGCCATTCAGATGAGACAAAAAAAATTCACATTTGCAAATTTATAAACAATTTCCAACTTTTGCAAATGTGAAGGGGGAGAATCTCCCGATGTCCCCTAGCCGAAAATCGCGAATGAACGATTGCAACAATTTATAATTTTATAAACAAATTCGAAATATGCGTTAGAACAGCGGGAAAGAGTCCGCAAATTGTGCCTCAAATAAACATCTCAAAATAGCAGTTTGACAGGAGATACAAATCGATTGCTAAAAGTTATAAGAATTGTTTCTAAAATGAAAAATATTTACTGGTATATTGACAGTAAGTCTGGAAGGAATACGCTGAGAAAACTTTTTCGTCGTGGAGTACGCGCAGGCAAAAATTCTCCTTCGGAAGTGGAAAATGACGATATTTCCGCCTCGTACGAGAAGAAACTAGCCCTCTCCTCCTGAGACAGCGTCCTTTCAACCACTTGGAATGTTGCACCAATCAGAAACAACTATGGTTCTACCTGCTAGCGATTGTTCAACGCTTCCCCCTCTTTTCAAGCATTCATAGATCTATTGGTACACGAGATCTATTGGTCTCTCTGCTGCTGCATCCGTCGCTACCCCTGAAATGTTTTTATAATATCCTTATACTTATATATAATACTAGATACAATTTTATATAAACCCTTGAAATGAATTTATGACACAGTCTACACTGATTACACTCGCACGAACGGAGTGTGAGTTTGGCCCATTCAGTTTTACACATCCGCACAAACACTAGCGTCTATGATCACAAACAAGCGGTGTTGCATTGTCACGTATACGAAACCCTGCGTCCCCGACATCTGATTTTCATCGAAATGTTGCAAGTGTCTCCTGATTTTCATCGTTCGTGATTACTAGTGTCTCAAAGGTGTGTGCCGACAATTCTGGTCCGAGTGCAGAGTACGGTGCGATGCATCTGCGTCAAAACGAAAAGGAAGAAGCTGAGACGCACTGTCAAACAGCCCGTCCTGATAAATCGATTTGAAGCCGTAGAAGCAATTTGGCAATGTGTCTAAAATACTTTCACAATTAAACGTTGGAAAACAAAAAATAGCCTCTGTTTCAGCACGTCCAATGACTGCCAGGGTAGAATGTTGGTAAGATAATGAATTTCGGGCCACTAAGTTCTTTTGGATGTTTTTCTAAGGAAAATGGCCGGGAGCGGTAGCTCAGTGCATCAACTGATGTCACTGCAGCGTCTCTGACCGGGAGATCCTAGGTTCGAGTCCTGACGACGGCAGGATTTTCGACACTGGCTTTTCAGCTAGGTCGAATTCAGTCGCTGTCTGGAGGATAATTCTAGCGGCCAGCTGCTCTGATCGGTAGTTTTCCGTGGTTTCTCCGATCACCCACCAGGCGAATGCCGGAGCAGTACCCCAACAAACGGGCCACGGATCGCGCGCGATCTGTCCTTCCCATTCCTCGTCCTATCCTCTTCTCTTCCACACACACACACACACACTAACATGCACTACACTACCACATATTCCAGGAGACCGGTCGGGAGCTTAGAGCTTGTCCCGGTTGGGGCGGTGCCCCGCTGGTGGTAGAGTCCTGGTGAGGGGAAATCCCACTAGCCGACTGTAGGTCGGTGCCGGATCTCGCCATCCAGCGGAGGAAGATCACCGCCATCTCCCGAGAAAGAAATACATGCACTACACTAACGAGACTTATGACCAGAGCTGTGACGCGCCCGGAAACACGAAACAATCAATCAATCTAAGGAAAATGCTGTCATTAAATTTACTTAACCACAAAATTCTTTCTAAAAACCTTTAAAATTCTTTTTAGTTTCATTGCGCTAACATTACTGAATTGTACAATGATACCTCCATAAAAGGGGAACTAACATTTGAAATTATTACCCGAATTTTCTTGAATCGCAAGTCGGTCTCACTCGATTTTTTAAGATATATTTAAAAACCCAATTTAAAAAATATTTCTTAACACCGTGTAGCCATAGGATCGTAGTCTACGTTTCTGAAATTTCGCATTATGTATATTATGCTTTCTAGCGTGAGTAACAAATCGTGTCTTGGGCTACATTCGTTAACTCTCAATACCTTTTATGACATGCGATTTATGTATCGAAAAGTATTTTTTTTTACTTTTATCCATAAACGATCCTTATCTTTAGTTTAATTTGGCTATCTCTAGACCCGCGAATATGATAGTTTGAAAAGTTCCAGAATATTCAACCCTTCGATAGATCAATTTGCCCTTGATAGCACTATAGACCTAGACCCGCGAATATGATAGTTTGAAAAGTTCCAGAATATTCAACCCTTCGATAGATCAATTTGCCCTTGATAGCACTATTGTTCTACGAGCCACCGACTCGACGTAATGAAGTTTGCAATAATGTTTATATTCAATTTCCTTGCTAGCTGATAATTATATAGTAACACAAGTTATATCATTGAATAGAGAAGATATAAGTAAACCATATGGGTTACGTTCATATTCAGCATAAAACAGCTTGTCTCGGTGTTATTCAATTTGCCGGAGAATGTTTTATAACCATAGTGGACCCGGCAATGCTTCGCTATTGCAATGTATTACACATCACAAGCTTCTGAACACACGATTGTTAATCAGGTTTACGCTCCGCTCTGCAAAATTTTAACAAACGAAATACTTTCTCGCGAAAATGGGTTTGTTCTGTCCTAGTTTGGTCATGGTTTTCAAGAATCCAATTTTTAAAAATGTTCTACTTCACGTTTGAGCATGTATTCGTTATGACACTGTCTTGGAGAAATTTGATTTACTAGTCCAATATAACGTTCAAGTAATAATTCCAGCCGATTTTTCACAACTACAGGGGCATAATATGTAGCGCAGAAGCGCTTAATATTTCCAGCGGGTTGTAGAGTTCTGTTTAGGAGCGTTTGTCAACATAAACGCATAAAATTATCATCAACAACACCCCCTTTTTGCGTCTATGTTTGAGAGACATTCGCACATTCCCAATTTACTATGCCTACATTCTTCGCGCTAGTGCAAACAATAAATTGACAAAGTTTTATCGCAATCAGATGAACAGTACGATGGCGCATAAAATACGAACAAACGAACATTGATATTATGTATAATATGTATTCTAACGAATGAAAATCACTGTACAATGGAATTCACAGATCCTCCTATGTTCTCACTTTTCGTAAAATTATGGTAGATAATTCCCTACCTAAACTGCAGTTTTCACTAAAGTGATAATAACTCTGATCCCCGTTTACAAACAAACAAGCAATAAATACATATTTACACTTCCCAAACAATATCACACATGAGACACAAATCATAGTACAAATATTCATCCTGCAAAAAAATACATACACACAATGCTCGAAATTCACTACTACCTTTTGAATCACTAATTACGTTACACTTAATAGTCACATTTGACCTTCGGCTTCTACATAGCCTTTCAACACAAAATTTTGTTTCATAACGTCTCTTAAATGATTTGAATCAATTACATATGACTCTAAATAAATAATTATGTACAAAACAACTTCTATCATAAACATAAGGATTACTCTAATCTGATTCCTCTTACGACTGTCGAAAAGAAATAAAATCACTGGCTAGCAAGACCAATGTTCTAAGAAACTTGCCCGATCAACGTCTGTTATTGAGGGAAGCTCACATTACAACGTTTTGGCTAGTATAATTATAATCCTATCTCAGAAGTTTTTTCAGTCTGAAATTTAATGAGTGTTCTTTCTGTTTTTATGTGACTCACGACCGGCGAATTCATCAAGTTGGTCCCACGCTGTGTAGCTGGCCGTCGCGCGACACTCGCGCCTCAAGGTCGTCGTTCTTCTGCAAGGTCCGTGCGTTGCCTGTCGCGTCCAAATTGAAGTATTTCCGAACGCCGTCTCCTCGTCGTTCAGCGAAAATTCACCATAGCTTTCGCAGAGGCGATGGTCGCATCAGAATGCGAGTCCGAAACTCCAAGTTATGACTTCGTAATAGCAAAAGTCAAGCTAGTTGTTGGATAATCCGTACTTCTAATAATTCTCAAAATTCCATAATAGGATTTCCAAAGTGAAATTCCAAAAATAAGAATAAAAAAATATATGAAATATATGAAAGCTGTAACAAAGAAAAAACATGTCCTATGTTACAATAGTCCTCCTTTCTAGCAACAAGAATGCAGCAACGTGGTTTTACAGATTCATTTCGATCTATTACCGCCGTCGTTCATTGCATTCTTGTTTAATATTCATTTACTAATTCCATGTAATCTCACGACATTCACAGTACGTAAATCCATGAAAAGTGTTCAGTCATTTACCTTTTATTAAAGCTTTTGTGTCCCGTTATCTTCCGCGTGTCCCTCGTCGACTATGTGGTGTACTTGTAGGCAACCGTTCACCTCGGCGTCTCGAACCAGAAAGAGAGCGAGCTCTTTTGACGCAAGTTCACGCCACGTCCGTATTTCCACAAAAATTTCCTGATTGGTTATGGTCTGAGTGCGTTCAGAAATCCTTTTCTGACTTACACCATCTCTTCGCCACTATAGAAACTACGTGTAGGGCGTAATGTCGGGTATTATTGCTTCTATTTTCCGTTGGTCATAAATGTGACCGACGACAAGCGGTTACAAAATATTTAATGTAAGTAATATAAAATATAAGTGCTAAATATTTATGAGTCTGATGACATCAATTCTGAACCGATAAAGACCGGTCAAAAATATTTTTCCTCATAGCGTACGCGCAGCAAAATCTATCCATTGACAGGCAGAGATTACGATATTTCTACTTCATACGTAAACAAACGAGACCCCATCCCCGGGATAGCGTCTTTTCGGCCATTTGGAATTTTGGACCAATCACATGGGCTCTAAGGTTCTAATTGCCAGCGATTGATCAACGCCCTCCTTCCCCGGATCCTGGGTTGTCCAAATGTGTCGGCTCATTTGCGAAGATACAATTTCAAATTATTTTGTTTTCTTTGGGCGATAGTACGTATAATGAATTATTTTTGTTGAGCTACAGGTCCGACGGATTTGTTGATGATTGATCGATTGCTAGTGATTCCAGGCACGTCAGCGGCTAAGGTCATTAGTCCCGTAAGAGTAGTGCATTATTTTTCCCTCAGCAGGTAGGTGTGGTCTTCCGCCACTGGATGGCGAATACCGGCGCCGACCTACCGTCGGCTGGTGGGGTTTTCCCCAACCAGGTATCTGCCAGCAGCGGGGCATCGCACTAGCCGTGACAAGCTCTAAGCTCCCAACTGGTCTCCCGGTAGTGTAGTGTATGTAAGTGTGTGACACTAAGTGTGGTAGTGTAGTGTATGTAAGAGGTGTATATAGAACATGGAAGAGGAAGGAAAGATCGGGCGCGGTCCGTGGCCCGTTCGTTAGGGTACTGGTCCGGCAATCGCCTGGTGTTGATCGGAGACACAACGGAAAACTTTCGATCAGAGCAGCCGGCCTCTAGAATTCTCCTCCAGACAGCGACTGAATTCTACCTAGCTGACAAGCGTGTGTCGAAAATTCTGCCACCGTTGGCACTCGAACCTGATACCTCCTGGTCAGAAGCACTGCAGTGACATCAGTTGATACCTCGAGCCACCTCTCCCAGTTAACAGAATTGTGTGTTGGTTTATTTGGATAAATAAAGCAACGCTCGAAATCATGGGTTCTCCAACGTTTATTGCAATGGTTGCGCTCCGACTCCTAGTACGATTTCTCTTAGTCCGTGCCCAGAATTCGCAAGGATATGGGAAAACGATTTAGGTGCCAGGTTTGCCTCCTTCGAAAAGAAGGCGACGAGACGGAGGGGAATAGTTTCAATCCTTTTTTGAATCGTTTAAGGGCTATCGAGTGGAAAGACCAAGCATGTTCCATGGCGTGTAGACTGTGCAGTGGCACTGCTCCGAACCTCTTTTGGGATCGATCAGGAGGCTGATTCACGTAAAGTGGTGGCATCTGTCATCGTTTGTCCCACCGGGCGGCGGCAGCTGCGGCGGTGCGGTCCTCTGGGCCCCCGCCACTGATTGTTGCCTGAGGCTGCAGTCGGAGTGACAGCCTCTTACGGCGCAGGTCTCTGTTCGATCTCACAGCCGAGGGGAGCGCATTTGTCATCGCGCGACGCCTGGAAGCGGAGGTTGGAGGAAAGGGGTTGGAGCAGCGTGGCCATTTCACTGGCGGCTCCGCCTCTACTCGCCAACACACCCCTTGGGCAAACACATCACAATGAAAATCTCTATCTATATCTTGATCCTGCTTTGCGCCTTTTTCAGCCATTTTCTTCCAAAAGAATCATGCGTATTTTGAATAGAATCATGAATCATGCATATTTTGTAATAATGATACTTATGGCCACAAAAATGTCATGCTAAAAATGCGACGTAATTGAAACGGCCATTTTCTTTAAAACGAATATGACTAAGAATTTATCGTGTGCGATCTTCACGATACTTCATAATAACCATCATAATAAAGATCCTTGGATTTTTCTGGCATGCAAGATAGATCGTTTAGTTTAAGATTTGAAAAAAAAATCACAGAAAATAAATTGATGTGTGGAGACAATTTTTAAAACTGACCAGCGAAGTCTGTCATCAATCATTGAATTTTCAAAGTGGACATCTTTCATCAGATTTCTAATTTGAGGCCCCACAAAAATGTCTTCTTTAAGCTTGGTCTCTGAAAGAAAAGGAAACTTTGAACAAATGTATTTAAAGCATTCTCCATTCTTATTCAGAGCACTGACAAACTGTATCATTGTACTAAGCTTGATATGGTGCCAAAATAATATTATCACTACTAACCACACTTCTTTTTATGACATTTTTAACTCCGGAATTCAAAGTACTTCTGCTTCCCCAATCCCTTTTGACCCAGTGCAATTCACGAGCCCTGCTATCCCATTCATATAAAATGCAGGAGAACTTCGTAAATCCTAGTAGAAGTCCCAACAATATTCCAATAACTTTCAAGTCTTCGCCAACGACTCATTGGTGTTCTTCATAATTAATTTCTTCAAAGAGTTCCTCCATATTTTCTTACGTTTCCATTAAGCGGACAGAATGGGCTACTGGCACTGAGGCATAATGATTTCCATTATGAAGACGAAGAGCTTTGATTCTGAGTTTCGATTGATTGATTGATTTTTTCATGTTTCCGGGCGCGTCAACTGCTCAGGACGTTAGTCCCGTTAGTGTAGTACATGTTTTTTTCTCGGGAGATGGTGGTGATCTTCCCCCGCTGGATGGCGAGATCCGGCGCCAACCTACCGTCGGCTAGTGGGGTTTCCCCCTAACCAGGACTCTCCCACCAGCGGGTCACCGCCCCAGCCGGGACAAGCTCTAAGCTCCCGACCGGTCTCCCGGGATATGTGGCAGTGTAGTGCATGTTAGTGTACGTGTGTGTGTAAGAGGAGAGGGTAGGACAAGGAATGGGAAGGACAGATCGCGCGCGGTGCGTGGCCCGTTTGATAGGGTACTGCTCCGGCATTCGCCTGGTGTTGATCGGAGAAACCACGGAAAACTACCGATCAGAGCAGCCGGCCGCTAGAATTCTCGTCCAGACAGCGACTGAATTCGACTTAGCTGAAAAGCTAGTGTCGAAAATCCGGCCGCCGTCAGGACTCGAACCTAGGACCTCGCGGTCAGAGGCGCTGCAGTGACATCAGTTGATGCACTGAGCTACCGCTCCCGGTCTGAGTTTCGAAGAATCCATAAAGAATATCTATTGATCACTGATATATCTCATTCTAAATTTTGAAAGTATGTCATGAATGTTGTTGCAGTATACAAACTGACCCTTTTCATGAAATAATCAAGACACTCTTATTCTCTCTTTCGATAGCAGTAAAACGTTGTGTCTGTAGCGAGCCTATTTTTTTCTTTCACCCGTGGGCCTCAAACCTGTGCGGATTCCTTTGAGAGGCCAAATCATTAGGTTCTTCTTGATTAAACAACTCTGGTCTTCTCTCTTCTTTGGGGAAATCAATAACGTGCATTTCACTATCTCAGCAATCTGAATAATCTGAGGATGATGTAGACGCTAGGTCATGTGGTGGGTTTGATATAGGAATGTCAGGACCATTTAGTACAAGTCTAATGGCTGACGTAATATTATGGTAAACTATTTCTTTCCCACTTTTTTCCTACTATGTGCATACACTTTCATTATGCAAAAATAACAGTCGTTCTTCTCTTATCTCCACACCATTGGAATACCAAAATATAAAGATATCTGCTTCCATTGATACCATTTTCTCAATCCTCCAACACATGTGTGACAAACACTATGTGGGACCCAATATTTATCTTGTTTCCCTAACTTAATGCCCAAGTAAGTGTGATAAGCTTTCCTTACAAAGAGGTGATCTTTCCCTTCAGAGTTTTAGTGTAAATGAGCAACATACGAGGGGCACTCAATAATTAAAGAGACAAATTGGTCGGGAGAAGTAAACGTTTATGTTTATAAAACAGAATCTCTCCTACTTTTCAATATAATCATCACCAACATTTATGCACTTGTCCCAACTAGTTACCAACTTTTTTTATAAAGGCTACAAAGCGCTCTTTATTTTGTGTTTATACTAATTTCCCACAAATTGTTTGACATCCTTTGTAATCCGAAACTTCTTCCCACGTACTGCCTCCTTTATTGAACCAAACAAATGAAAATCAGATGGTACTAAATCGTGACTGTAAGGGGCATGAGGTAGTACCTCCCAACCCATTTTGTCGATGGTTTCACGGATTTGTTGAGCAGTGTCAAAATGTGCGTTGATTTGCTGGAGAATCACAACTCTGCTCGGAAAACCATTACTTTTTTCTCTCATGACTGGCTTCACCTTGTTCAAAAGCATATCTGAGCAGTATTGGCTGTTTATTATACATTGTTCTTTGAGATAATCACAAAAAATGCACGTCCAGCGTCAACACGACTTTTCCTGCTGATGCGGCCAGAACGCTGTTTGTGAGGCACTCAGTCTCAACCACTTTTGAACTGTTCTACCCACTTGTAAATATCGAATTATTTTTCAGTCCTTTTTTTAAAGTGTTATTATTTTATAAAAGTAAAAGTTTCTTCAAACTTGTCATTGGTTAAAACCGAGAGTCAATTTGTTATAAGCGTATTTTTTAATTGTATTAAAATATTGCTAATAAGTGCGTCTGTTTGTCTTGTATATGGATTTCTAATCTATAATTACAAAAATCTTTTCTTTGAAAAATAAAACAAAATCTCATATAGAAACTTGTATGGTTGAACACATTACAAAATGTGCAACTTTTCATCATTTGTGCGAAGTTTATTTATCAGGCGAACAATTGAGCAACCTTTTAGTTGTGAACATTTCGATTGGGCAGAAAATTATCATGCAACCTGTCGTTTATGCAGATGTGTAATTGTACAAGGTGTGTTTGTGCAAATTTTCATTACAAGTTACCACTAGGTAAGTTGCAAAATAGACCGCTGTATAAATATAAAGTTTCACAAGTGTGTATTGTATAATTGGGCATTGCATTATTGAACATTGCACAAGTGATTATAAAGTGATTATTAAGTTATAAAGTGACATAATTACTACCCATCCGACATTTTCACTTTCTACAGAAATTGTCAATAATCAATTTTCAGAAAAGTTTTGATTTATGATATAAATAAATACCTTTCCGGAAATATGTTATATTGACTGAATTACTACACAGTTTTTATTAACTAGTTTATAATGAAACATGATGCAGAACATATTTATTTCATTTATTTAAAATCTATTCACATATAAAATCATGTGATTTCATATGAAATCTCATCTGCATTAAGTTTAGGAGTCTCAAAACATTTCTAACGACGTTTACAATCTTCACCTTCGCATCTCTCTGGAATTATTGCTCCTTATAATTTACAAAACATTATCCACATAACCTAACCGTTTCTTAATAACATTCCTTTTCCTATGTTCTGAATTAAGCTATTTCTTGCCTTCATTTTCTTCCTCTACAGCCATGTTTTTAAACATAAACAGCCTTTTCTCATAAAAAAATATTTACAAACCGCTTTTAAAGAGCATTAAATCTCAGGTTCACAATAAAATATAGCACACAACACAACCTTTAGAAATTTTACATGACTGCCAACCTTAACCAATGAAAGAACGTTACATCTTCGCAACATGTCCCCTTTCTGCATTGCATTGTCCTTTTCATTCATGTTTTCATCAAGAAGGACAAAAGTAAAGAAGTTACACTTTTTGTACAGTAAAATATAAAGCTAAAGGCATACCAATCGTAACAGAAAAATAGCGAACATGTGCCCTCTACATTGCGCGGTTCAAATATTCAATTGTCTCAACTTTCTCGTATAAACAGTATGTACAACTTAAAAAATCAGGTAAAATAAACAAGTGATAAAGTTGCATAATGATCTAAGAAATTTAGAATAATTTGAAAAACCATTAAGTTTAATAAAAATTTAAAAACTGGTTACAACTAAATTCTAAAAAAACCTTAATATTTTTTTTACTTTCTCGCCCTTAAGAAGGTACTTCTTAAGAAGAAGTTAAGTAATCGTGCGCGTGAAAACAACGAATCTTTGGCAGAAAAACTCTTACTGCCTGGCCCTGGTAACAAAAAAGGAGATAAATCCTGTTGCTAAGTACAGAGGAAAATCTTCTAACACGTGGTGTAGCTAGAATCCATATTTTGTGGGTCTTTGATATCGAAAAATTGATTGACGGCAAAACGTCTTTCTGTTCGTTTCTGGTCAACTCTAGCGCCCAAACCGTTCACCCCTTTTTCTCCAAAATTGATGTTCTCTGATCGATAACGGAATGGAGACTTTGGGAGTTTCTAACGGATATTTTGATAGTTTCTTTTAGGTGAACCGGGCATTTACCTTTTCATGCCTCTGCTCGATTTCGATCCATTCAGCGCTTTGTGGCGTATGGTATCAGTGTCGGCAAGTTGAGTCTGAGGGTCTGAGTTCGCGTTTTGGAACTGTTGATCTTAGTAATTTATTGATACCCGACTCCCATGTTCTTTACTGATATGCACTGACTGCATCAACTTCCGACTCCAAGCTGTCGGTGCTCGAAGGTACACGGTAGACTCGTCCGGAGCCCATACGCTCCCCGCGTGTCACTAGGTAAAACAACGCAGGAATTACTTTATTTTTTAAGCTTGGAGAGGTATTTATTAGGGATTTAGGACTACAGAAAGAGGGGTGGGAGACAGATTGGGGCAGGAATGGTTAGAATGAAGTGAAGGGTTTCGTTTGCTCTCTGACATTCGTTGGTCTTCTGTCATGTGTTACTGTGACGTCGGTCTCAGTCGGTAATTATAGTGCGCCTACTGGGTCAGTTAATGGAAGGAAGAAGTTGGAGAATGTCGAGAGGGTGCTTCTTTCGGAAGTGTCTAGGAGGATTGGGGAGGATATGTTGATGTGGAATCATTAGAATTAGGAATAAGGAATTATTGGTAAAGTTTTGGATGGTGGATTTCGCGGAATTGTGGTTGTGGTTTATGATGTGGGAGATATTGCTCCGAGTTTTTATGTCATTGTATCTCGTGTAACAGGGAGGGCGGAATATAAGGTTTTTAACTTTAGTTATGTAATCTAAGTTTGTTGGAGAAGTGGATATCCAGGTGGAATGGGTATAGGTAAAGATCGATCAGATTAGGATTATTTTTTGGGAAGAATGGATTGATAGGTTAGGAGCGCGTTGATGATTCGATGAGTTTTGGTGATAGTTTTTTTAATGTGATACGACCAAAGGAGTTTCTGGGAGAAGGTGACATCTTTGGTATTTAATTTCGGATTGTGGGAGAATCTATTGTTAGGTGTGACGAATTGGATGGGGATTTTGTGTAGGAGAAGATGAGGTATTTGGTTGGATTAATAATAATTTTCTTTTCCTTGGCCCAGAGGTGAAAGGAGTTAAGGGCTTTTTACTTTCTTGTATACATACTTATAAATACTCTTATTGTTGGGCTCTGATAACAAAAATGTAGATAAATCCTCTTGCTAATTTAGAAAAAATCCTCTAACGCTATCGCAATGTATACATACGTATATACGTAGAATAGAGAAACCTATGTAACGCTGCGGAAAATCGATTTCGAGATTTCAACGCAAATACAGGTTTTGGGGTTCCCTGATAGGTATCGAAAAAGTGAATTTTTCAAAACGTCCGTCCGTCCGTCCGTCCGTCCGTCCGTCCGGTGTATGTGAACAACACTGTCGCTTAAAATATTACTACGATTGATTCCAAGCTGAATATACCCCCGTCGATCTGGCGAGTCGAAGCTCGGCGATTTTGAGAAACATTCATTAATTTTTGGGGGTACTTAACGTGTAGCCCCTGGGACTTTTTGAATATTTCCCAATAATGGATCCAAATTTTTATTTTTACGTCTTACGAATTATTCCTAAGAAGAGAAAGTTATGTAATCGTGCGCCAGAAAATGGCGAATTTTCGCCATAAATACTCTTCTTGCTGGGCTCTGATAACAAAAATGTAGATAAATCCTCTTGCTAATTTAGAAAAAATCCTCTAACGCGTGGTGAAATCAGAATCCATGTTTTGTTGGTTCTTGACAACAAAAAATGTTTCGACGGTAAAACGTCTGTTTGTCCGTCTGTGGTCAACGCTATCGCCTACACCGCTAAGGCGATTGTCTTCAAAATTGACATTCCTCAATCGATGTTAATAAACTCGTAGTTTTAGGATTTTCAAAGGAATATTTTGATTTTGAGGGTATTTTACATGAAGCCTCAAAATGTTTTCAAAAATTGCTCCAAACATTTTTATCCAAACTTTGTCCTCGAATAGCGTACAGAACGCTTAAGAGAATGATGATAATCTCTTGGTCGTTGATCACAGATTTTTTTGAAAATTGAACTAGCGGTGTATTGAATTACAAAGACTTTGTGGCACTTGTTAGTTCACAAAACTCTTTAGTCTCGTCTAGCTTTTGGGTTATGCCTGATTTCTTTGACAGCTACCATCTTTTGCCGCCCAAAGTACATCTTTTCACTTTTTCTCAATTTTTCGGCTGCTATATTCTAGAACCGAAACCATCATACATTTAATAATAATAATAATAATAATAATAATAATAATAATAATAATAATAATAATAATAATAATAATAATAATAATAATAATAATAATAATAATACTAGTGAGAACCCGTCAAAATTTGACGGTGAGATCTGAGATAAATATAAAATACTGTACCCAGATTAATGTTCACAAAGCAATTTCTTAATTAGAAAGAAGAAAGAGCACACTTGTCTTATTTAATATTTTTGCTTTATAATATCTTTACTCTTTGAATAGGTCCTTTAAAAGTTTTAAATTGAAGATTTTTTAAATTTATGCCATATCAAGTACATATTTTCTTCCAACAATCATTCTGTGGATATGGAATATAAGATAAAAAAACTTATATCTAATTTTTTTTAGAATCCTTTTCGGAAACTAAAGGCAAAAATAATAAGACAGTTTTAAATTGTATAAAACATCAATTCTCTCTGATAAATTAACACTCACCTCCAGTGACCCCAACCATTCGTCTCAATGGGCTTCGGTGTTACTTTCTGTGACCATGAAAATGGTGCAAACTTGTTATGGAATATAGGCTTCGAAAATATAATTTTTAACTATTGCAACACTTCCTTGTACACAATATTAATTGTTCTGTTTCCTTGTGGTAATATTTGAATTTTTATATTTTCAAAGGAACGTACCCTGGACATTGTCACATACAGTTGACCATGGCTAAAAACAGGTTTCGGCAAATAGAGTCCCACTTTGTCTAATGTTTGTCCCTGAGCCTTGTTAATTGTCATGCAAAACGCCAAGACGAACTGGAAATTGCCGTCTTCTAAAACCAAAATGAAGAGTAAAGTCAGATGGTGTGAGGTCAATTCGGGAAAGCGACACTCGCTGTCCTGCATTTTGCCCTGTAATAATCTCCAAATCTAAACAGTTTTCATACATGTTATGAGCAATCAGTCCTGTGCCATTCAGAAGACCTTTATAAACATTCATATATCTCAGAAGCATTGCAATTGCGCCATTTTTCAATCTTAGATTACGTGGAGGTAATCCACATAATTTTAAGCTATTGAGAAATTCTGAAGGGAACTGTAAAATTTCATTTTCATTTTCAGTTATTAAATGATAAACATTAAAATACATTTTTTCTTTACCAGAAAGGAGATCAATTACTTTAGAATTTATGTAATAACAATGTTCATTTTTAGGAGATAGAATTGCAGTTTCATAAAATCTCCTATCATCGTTTGGTAAAAAATTGTTTCTCCATAAATTTCAGAAACAATGTCTTTTTGGACTACAATAGACGAAGGCAATTCAATAAGATAAAATAAGATAAATTTATTTAAACTGCAATTGGGTGTGACCCGGTGGCAGTTAATTACATAAGTAAGATATTAATTTTCATGCAAATAACATAATAATGTTGATAATAATGCTAAAATAAATAATAATAATAATAATAATAGTAATAATAATAACAGTAATAATAATAGTAATAATAATAACCGTAATAATAATAGTAATAATATTAATAATAATAATAATAATAATAATAATAATAATAATAATAATAATAATAATAATAAAATAATAATAATATAAAAACTGGTGAATCTTAAAAACAAACATTAAATTACCTAAAAGATAAAAGAAACGTCAATCTAAAACAGCACTGAGTGCTTAAACAATGAAGACCGCACTGCACTTGCCTACACTTCACTTCATTTCACTTCACTATTACACTAAAAAAACACCTTCATTATTTCTCTGCTCTACACTGCACAACACTTCACTTCACTTCACTTCACTTCACTTCACTGTATAACTTAATATTCCTAGTTAACTACCTCAAACTTAGAAATGCCCTAAATTACTTTCCTAAATTGTTGAACGCTTCGAGGAAAGGGTTCAAAGGTTTTTGCAGGCAATCTATTCCAATCTCTTATCGTTCTATTTGTAAAAGAAAATTTCCCGACATCCGTTCTCTGCGGTCTTAAATTTATTTTGTGCCTGTGATCACCTCTACCGATGTACGTAGGAAAATTTAGCCGCCGTTTAATTTCTTTCCAAGCTGGATGACCGCTATAAGCTTTATACAAGGCGCAAAGTCTTGCCAATGTTCGCCTGTTTTCGAGTGAATCCCACCCTATCCTTTTCTTGTCCCTGAAAGTAAATTTAGCTGCTCTACGCTGAATCCTTTCCAAATTCTTACACTGCATAATTTTGTGCGGATCCCAACAAATTGCTCCATATTCCATTATCGGACGAACAAGCGACAAGTAAGCAATTTCCTTCGCGTTTACTGTACTCTTTTTTAAGATACGCATTACAAAATGAAGAGATCTCCACGCTTTCCCTACAACAAAATCTACGTGATTTTTCCAGCTTAATTTACTATCGAAATGGATACCTAGGTACTTACACGAAGAAACTCTCGGAATAATGTCGTTACTTAAACGGTAATTTGTTACGCTGTAATTGTGACCTCTGCCAAAAGTGATAGATTTGCTTTTAGAACTATTTATGGTCATACCATTATTTTCCGCCCAGTAAGATAATGCATCAAGATCCCGTTGCAGCATATTTTCATCGTCTTTCGAATTTATAATGCGATATATTATGCAATCGTCTGCAAATAGCCGAACATTTGAAATTAATTGCGCTGGCAAATCATTAATGAACGCTAGAAATAGAAGAGGTCCAATGACACTCCCTTGCGGTATTCCTGACGTAACGCTTGCGCAGGAAGATAACTCTTGCCCAATTCGGACTTTCTGTTTCCTGTCACGCAGAAACTCGCTAATCCACGCCACCACCCTGGGATCGATGCCTGAATTTATTAATTTCTGAACAAGTCGGTCGTGTGGAACAACATCGAACGCTTTGGCAAAATCTATAACTACTGCGTCTACTCTCCCGCCCGCGTCAATTTCATCTGCTAGGTCCTGAAATAGCGTTACTACCTGACTTTCGCATGAATAATTAGTCCTAAATCCGTGTTGGCCATGATAGAGCCATTTTTTGACTTCCCACTCTTGCTTAATGTAACTCGCAACTAGATGCTCCATAAGTTTGCAGACCACTGACGTGAGACTTACCGGCCTATAATTACTTAGTATAGTTTTGTCCCCACTTTTAAAGATTGGTACTACAAAAGCTAATTTCCAATCTTCAGGTACTTTTGAATTGTTCATAGACACGTGAAATATTCTAATTAAGTACGGTAATATTGCCTCTCCTCCTAGTTTAATTATGTCCGTAGAAATGTCGTCTGGACCCCTTGACTTACCATTTTTCATAAATTTTACTTTATTACGTAGAACGTTTACTTCAATATTAAATTGATTTGTAACCGAATACCTTTGAATAAGTGGATGGTTCGTATTGCTTTTGAAAACCGAACTGAAATACCTATTAAATGCGTTAGCTTTTGCCCGGTCGCCTGTGATGAGTGTGTTTTGATGTTCACGAACAACTGGGATATACTCTTTGTTTCCCTTTCTTCTACGGACATATTTGTAAAATCCTGACCAGTTATTTCCCTTTTCGTCTAGAATGTTTTTTAAATACGTCTCCTGAGCAATTTTCTTTTCTCGCTCTAATTCTTTCGAACAATTTCTAAAAATATGCATATGCTCGGTACTGCGTTTTCGGTTTTTAAATGCATTTCTCGTTATCCTCTTCATACGCCTAATTTTTGAATTATAATATTCTGGATCCGGATTATTTTTTAGAGTTTTGCATGGTACGAACTTTTGCAAAGCTTCGTCTATAATATCTTTAAATGCGCACCAAATCTCTTCCATACCTCCTTCTGTTCTCAGAAAGTTGTTGTATTTTTCTCTAAGAAACTCATGAAGCCCCTCTACGTTTGCTTTCTTGAACTGACGCACTTTCGTTCCTGTCGCAATACATTTCCTTGAAATATTTTCGTCTAAATCAAGAAGAACCGCTTTGTGATCACTAATTCCCTCAACGACTTCACAAGTTATGAAAAGATCTTTCGGCCTAATTAGGTAAACATCCAAAACCGCGTCCTGCCGCGTCGCGCCCCGTACTACCTGGGCTAATCCCCTATCCCAAACTAGTCTGTTAACAAGTGTTTGGACTTTCGCCTCGCTCACGGCTCCCTCCCAGTTTGCGCTAGGAATATTCAAGTCTCCTCCGATAACAATAGGATGACCATTTTCATTTCCCGTTCTTTGTATGATATCTTCCAAAATTTCGTAGCCGTCACCCGGTGGCCTATAGCATGCAATAATTTCTAACACGGTTCCTGAAGTAGTAATTTCTATTCCCATCATTTCAAAATCTGTACTAACCCAATCTAATCTAATATTTATGTCTGCTTTGACGCAAATAAAGCAGTTCCTGTTCCTTCTGATTCCCCATTTATGCCTGGATACTCTCCATTTCCAATTTGTAATAAAAAATCAGAAAACTCCTTTTCTTCTGGATTTGCTCGCATGTTTTTTGTTAATTTAATTATTTTTAATAGAGGCCAAAGCGGGGATGACTTTATTGAATTATGTACAATGGTTTGTCTGGAGGCATGTGGAACTACGGGCAAACCCTGACGAAAGTCACCACCAAGAACAATTACTTTACCTCCAAAAGGTACATCGTTATTCATTATATCTTGTAGAAGTTTATTTACACACATTAATGCAGGAGCACTTGCCATGGATGCTTCATCCCAAATTATAAGTTTTGATTTTTTAATGTGATGAGCTTCTTTACTGTTCACTTTAAGTGCCGATACAGATGTTTCATGTAATTGCATTGGTAATTTGAATCTGCAATGAACAGTTCGGCCATTGGGTAAGAGCTGCGATTCCTGTCCATGCAACAGATATAACTTCAACTCCAATATTTGAACAACAATGAATGAGGCAATTGTATAAAAATGTTTTGCCTGAGCCTCCAGGACCATCTATGAAATAAGCATTACACAAACTGTTGTCATTTTGTGTAATACTATTCATAATTTGTTCAATTATGAACAATTTTTCCTCATTAGCTTTTTCCATCATTTCCTGTAGTATGCTCTTGAGTTCTAAGCTTGTGGCGTTGGATTCTTCTATTTGAATTGGATTTTCTTTAGCATACACAATATTTCTAAATGTTCTCATATCCTCAAAACCTGTGGCTTCAATAACATGAAGCAACAGCAAGCGAAGGTGGTATCTTTCTGAATCCGAGGGGGAAACATTATGCATTCTACCAATAACTTTTGCAAATCTTGAACGCTTCTTCCAACAGTTGTGGAGTTTATCCCAAACATAATGAAGTGGTGTTTCGGGATAAGTAAAGGAACATCTTGTGGACGGGTTTTTGTTTAAATTAAACCAAGCCATAAGTTCAGTGCTTCTTGACTGTGCTCGAAACAAAGCTTCAGATGCATTGTCATTGGTAAAGTAAACTTGTTGTGCATAAGGCAAGTGAACAGGTAAGCGAATTACATTGTGCGATTGTTCATGCTATATACAAAAATTCTGTAAGCAGCCTCACATGCGCTAACGTACCTTGTTTTTAAAAAGTTTGGTACCTCATCATGTATTAGAATTCCATCTTCTGAAGATATTTGTATATTAGCACAATTATGACCTTTGTAAACATATTTATGAATATATTTCACGTTATGAACACTCGCACAAATTTCTACATTAATATGAGCTTCGAAATACTTCAATAAGAAAGGATTATAAGGCACAATAAAACCATTATCTACCAGAATTTCATTGCCTCGTGTAATTTTTAAGCATGTCTGTCCATTATTTCGTCTTTTATAGAGTGAGTACCCATTCACATTTTCTTTGATTTCTGCTGAAAATGGTTTTGGAAACTCTTTTTTACATTTTACATTTTCCATACGTACTGACAAAGGTTTTAAAATTCCACATGGGCCATGTACCATATGGGTCTTAACTAAATCGTATAATTGTGTGTCATTGTGGTCTGGTATTTCTGCTGAAACAATTTTGTCTATATCAGATATTTCTTTCAATTTAAAATAACTTTCAAGACACAGTAGCAGATGAACATGAGGTAGACCTCTTTTTTGAAACTCTACTGTGTACAGAAGTGTTTGTACTCTACCAAATATGTGCTTCTGATTAATTAGACGAAGCAATTCTTTCACTTTTGCATGAGAAACACGGACAACTATATCTGGTCTATTGCTAGCAGATTCGAATGTATTTATACTGTTGGTAATTTCAGGCCAAGATGGATTGCATTTGAAAGTGATGAAAATATCTGGCTTTCCAAATTTTCTCACTATTGCCATTGCATCCTGGTAATTCTGCATCATATTGCGCGGGCTACCAATATATGTTGAAGGTAGAATAACAATTCTCCCTGCTCTCAAATTTTCATTATTTGTCCGAACTTGTAATGCATCAGCAAGACCGTCGACCCTCAACTTTGCTTGTTGGTTGCGAATAAATTTTAATCTATCACCTTCAATTCTGCAATAATAATCAACAATTAACTGTTGTGTCAACTTTCCACTATTTAAAACTGGATTAAAATCTCCGGAAGGCAGTGATCCTCGAACAGCAAGTTTATATGACACATACTTTCTCATTGTTACATTGTTACTGGGTTTTCCGTACACCATTTGCACACATGGAAATGTGCCACCCAGTTTCACCACATGGCCACATCAACACATAACATAATGGATCACAATGCATACTTTCATAGTCTATTTTTTGGAGTCCTCCAACTTTTGGATACACTGCTATATGCCTATGAGAAGGTGGAGCACCATCCGAGGTTTCAAAAACAGCTGCAACTTCAGAACATGTTGGAACATTGTACCTGCGAGGATCTGAAAGTGGCTCATGATAGAATCGCAGTAACCAGGTCTAAAGATGGACGATTTTCTTTCATTGATTCCTTTTCTTCACAAATTTTCTGATGCATTATTTTGTAGGTCTTAATATAGGGGTTGTATTTACATAATACACCATTGAGAAATTCAATTATGTCTTTTCTTAAATTACTATTAGCAGGATTATTCAATCTAATTGTATTCGCATCAGCAACATCTAAAATATATAACTGTCTATATGTCGCATTGTTTGGATCTTCAGGGTATAACGAAGATATTCTGTGATGTGGAGTTCCCAAAATTTTGAACACGTATGGTCCATGACCAGATGGCAATGCAATATTGGCTCCAAATGACACAAAAGAAAGAACAATATTATACTGACGGATATTATTTCTAAAGTTTTTTGATGTGTTATCATCTCCTATAAACAACTGTTTGATTTCTTCTGGCATATTGCTCGAAGATAAACTTATTTTCCCATTTAAGCAACACAGAGTAAACAGGTTTGCAGAATTTCTCTCACATGGGAAGTAGAAAGTAGAACAAAACTGACATTTCATAGACAATGACACAACAGAAATCGAAATGACCTCACTATCACACCTACGCTGACTTTCTCTTTCCCCGCGTCCAGTTAATGTACGTTTGCGTCTTTTGGGGCGCGTGGGCAACGATTCGGAATTCGACATAACCTATGAACAACTTCACTTTAACCGAACAAAACCAACTGTCCGAATGTTCTCTTACAAAAACCACCACAAAAGCAAAACTGTCAACACCACAATGCAATTTTTACACTGAAACAAGATCTTGACGAATTGTAAACAAATCTCAACAAACAAAACAAAACATCAAGCAGTGAAGCATGAAGCAGCGTGGCATTCTTTGAGAAGTGCATTCTTTGAGAGTGTAGAGAGTAAAAGGATTAGCAAGAGCAGTAGCCATGTCACGAATGCGTTTTAAATGTACATGATAAAAAATCGAATAAATGTAAGAAAACACAGATAAGAGCTACAAGCACCTAGCTTAATATTTTAAAAGTGTAAGATTGTTGTGTATTCGATAAATTAAAAAGTGAGATTCAATACAAGAATGAGAAGGTATACTATCTACAAAATCTATTGAAGCTAGTACTCACGAAATTAGGCCATGTGGCTACGTAGATTTTCGTCCACGTAAGTTGCAACTGTTTAATGCAACCAGTAGACAATACTTTACCGTAATTAGATAAAAGATAAAATCTGAAAGTTTGTGTTGGAAATATAGAGTAATATTTGAAACAAATTCAAAACTCTTCGATACACCGTCCTCATTACGTTGGAATCATCGGAATCGTTACTAGTGACGGAAATACAATAACTACTCCAGTAATTAAATTAGCACCGTGATTTAATATATAATATATATTGTTCTCGGTGTGAATTCGGGTTTTGCATGTTCAATAAAAATTCAGAAATTAACTTAAAACACATTTAATTAACTTAAAGTGATGATGAGAGCATGCAAAATGATTCTTACGTAAGTTTTACAAACATTTAGTAATTTCACTGCGGCTTCCTATTTTAATTAGAATGTTTTAAGAAGCAAACAAATACAATTATCCGATGCAATAACATGCCAGACTATCGGCATTCACGCTCCCAGCTTTGCTTATTAGAGTCCTTCCATACCTTGGCGGGAAAATAAGCTGAGTGTCACCCGATTAAATGTCATTTATAACTTATCTTATCGTACCGTCGTGATGACTTCGTCCTCACGGCGGGATGTCGGCGGTGAGCACAGTGGCGGTGACCCAGTCAGCACAGCAGCACAGATCCAGTTTCCCCCGTTCTGCAGCCAGGCGGATTGACAGACGACAGCGCGCTACCGTCGGACCCACTGCGATGTTTTGGCGTTGCAGACGTACACGTGATAACTGCCGGTATTTTCTGCTCAAGTTCATTGCCGAGATAGTAATAATTGCCTCCTTAATGCATTAGTGGTCCCACTTGTTATGGCTCAGTGGTCCCACGTTTAAGGTAGAAGTTAGAAATGCTAACTTATGCAGACTCATAAGCGTAAAATGTCTCGGGCTGCGAGTCCGAAATCGGAACGGCAATATTGAAGTGGCGAGTTGAAAGATTAAAATCTTAGTAATTTTCAAAGTGTTACACTGGAGTAACAATTCCGACGTTGTAAGTTGAAAGATGCGAATCTGAGTAATGAAGTTAAGGCAAGTGAAGTGAAGAAGCCAAGTTTTTGAGGCCTCGCGCGCGTCCAGACGAAGGCTTCGATCTCCCACCTCTGATCGAAGTGCTTTACCGTGATTCGTTTAGCATTAGCCATCGGGAGCGGTGGCGGGGCGGCACTCGAGCCAATGGCTCGCAAGCTCATGTGATACAAAGAAGAAATTTCCGTTGCATTTTTGGCGTGAAAGTTATCTTCCCGGTCCCTGCGGGGTGGGTACGCCGCGGTCGGAGGAGTACAGTGCAGCTGGCCTCTATCTTTTTAAAATCGTTTACTGGCCAGATAACCCTTGGCCGACGCGCATGTGCGCATAGCGAATCACTAGCCCCTGCGACGGTTGCTCGTTCGCACGTGCGTCCATGGCGTAGCGTTTCACGGCATCACGCCTCGCGCAATTGCGAAGGGGCGGCGCTCCGTTACTCCGCGTCTGTCCCCCGTACATAATACGTTACGTTTTTGAACGCTGACGTAGGGCGGGGTGGGTTTGTCTTAAGTGACATAAAACGTTGCCCCTTTGGGCAATCCGTGGGCTGTGCGATGTGGCACGCGCTCGTCACCTCAAGCATGAGTTACAACAGATTTCTGCGGAGTCGTAAATCCATGTTCGCTTTGTCAAGTGGCCGGGGCGGCAAAGGGCGACGGCGTTTGGTCCATTCTCTGGCCTTCTATCGCCACCCAAAATTCCTTTTTTAACATTTTCTCAACTTTTTGCTTTTTTAGTAGTACAGCCGAAATATTACTTCAAGAATATTAAAGTAGAGTAAAACCTCGTCCTAAATAGAAAATGTTTTAGAAAAATTTGAGAGTCGTTTTTGAGAAAATGGCGATTCAGTATTACGGCAAATGCAAACATTGAAGGAAGAGGAAAAGGAAACTTCATAGGAATCTTTTGAGTTTTCGAAAATAATCATTTGAAGTCATTTGAAACACTTCCACTCACAAATGCAATAATATATACAAATCGATGGAAGTTGTAGAAATATTAACGGCGTGCGTGCATATTTTGAAAATGTGCATATTAACGGCAT
>BLKR01002525.1:115000-180000 GCA_011170035.1 Teleogryllus occipitalis
GGATAGAAAATGAGAATTATACAACTCAATCTCAACCATTGCGCAGTCGCCCAGGATATCCTGGCACAGTCGGTTAGGGAATGCGAGGCTGATTTAGCAATAGTATGCGAACAGTATACTAACCGTGAAGATACAGCGTGGGTATCTGACCTCCACAACCAGGCGGCAATCTGGGCCTGTGGAAAACACACATTCCAGCAAGTAATGACGAGACCCGGAGCTGGATTTGTGTGGGTAAAAATCAACGGCGTTTACATCTACAGCTGTTATGCCTCACCGAACGCGACAATGGACGAGTTTGAACAGTTCCTCAACCGCTTAGTGTATGACGCAAGAGAACGAAGCCCCTTGGTGATAGCTGGAAATTTCAACGCCTGGGCGGTTGAGTGGGGTAGTTCGTCCACTAATGAGCGGGGTCGAGCAGTTCTGGCATCCCTCTCTCTTCTGAATGTAGAACTCGCCAACACAGGAGACATACACACCTTGCGCAGAGGGGGCGTAGGATCTGTTGTGGATCTGACGTTCATGTCAGATAATCTATTGAGAATGGGAGTGTCCTGGAGAGTTAGTGAACACTATACCCATAGTGACCACCAGGCACTTTTGTGGGTGAGGGAGATGAAAAATCAGCGGAGGGATAATTTTGCGCCGAAATGTCAGCCAGCTGGGTGGAAAGCGAAAACGTTCGACAAACAACTTTTCCGACAATGTTTGGAGACGATAGTGCCAACAGGTACCGCAGATGACAAAGCTGGGCAGGTGATGAAATGGGTAACCAAAGCCTGTGATGCGGCTATGTCTAGACGGGGCGCAATCTCTCGACGTTCACCAGTTTACTGGTGGAATGAGGAAATCGCCCAATTACGACGGAGGTGCCTTCGAGCCAGAAGACAGTACCAGAGAGCTCGTGGCATAGACAACTTTCCTCAAATGCAAGAGCAATACAAACTCGCTCGTAGCCAGTTGAAGATAGAAATCCGCAAGAGCAAACGCTTGTACGCCAAAAGCCTGTTTGAAGAAGTGGAAAAGGATCCATGGGGTAGGCCGTACAAGACGGTCATGTGTAGGTTAAGACAGCGGCACCTACGTTGTCCAACTTAACCCAAAATGCTGCTCAGAATTGTGACAGCGCTATTCCCGAGCCACCCCGGCGACTCAGTTAATATAGCGTTATCTGAACTAGAAATAATTCCTCCAGTCACGCAAGAAGAAATTCTCCACGCAATCAGCAGAATCGGCAACACAAAGGCTCCCGGACCGGATAACATTCCCAATATTGCCCTCAAGTCTGCGATACTCGCTCACGCCGACATTTTTGTGAATCTTTATTATTCTTGCTTGAGGGAAGGGGTGTACGCAGAAAGATGGAAAAAACAGCGTCTGGTGCTACTCCCTAAGGGGAATAAATTTCCCGAAGATCCATCATCGTACCGGCCATTGTGTATGCTTGACACAGCTGGCAAGGTTCTGGAGAGAATTATTAGTACCAGACTGGAGAAAGCTGTGGAGGAGGGAGGAGGCCTTTCGGAACATCAGTATGGTTTCCGCAGAGCCCGCTAGACTGTTGACGCAGTCCACCTTGTCATTAATACCGCCCGACAAGTAATTGGAGGAAGTACATGGAAGAGAGGCCCAAAACAGTACTGTACTGTCGTTACGTTGGATATTAAGAATGCATTTAACTCGGCCAGGTGGAGTAATATTCACCAAGCTCTCTGCAGATTTAATGTGCCAACGTACTTGAGGAAGATTGTGGCCGTGTATCTGAGTAATAGAGCCCTGATTTACAATACAAATAATGGGCCGAAGGTACATAATATCACGGCTGGTGTCCCGCAAGGGTCGGTATTGGGTCCACCATTATGGAATGTGATGTATGACGAGGTTCTTCGGCTTCCCCTCCCAGAAGGCACCAGTATTATTGGTTTCGCGGACGACATTGCTATCGTCGCCGTTGCGAAGTACATGGAGAAAATTGTGTATATTTGCAACGAAGCGATCGCTATTGTTAGTCAGTGGTTGAAGTCCTCAGGGCTGCAGTTAGCTGAGCACCAGACTGAGGTTATCCTAGTCACTAGCAGGAAAAAGAGAGAAACCATCACTCTCAAAGTCGGAGACCACCGTATTGCATCAAGCCGTCGATCAAATATCTTGGTCTCAGGATTGACGCCCGTCTGACATTTGCCGACCACCTGAAGTACGCCAGCAATAAAGCTGCGGTAATTAATGCAGCACTGTCGAGACTAATGCCCAACATAGGGCCCTGTCAGGAGACACGGAAGCTTCTGGCATTGGTTGTGAGGTCCGTCTTGCTCTATGGAGCCCCAGTATGGGCCAACTCCACATCGATAAATAGTTACATCCGAGAGATGACGTCAGTGTACAAGTTATCATCATTGCGGGTAGCTTGTGCATTCCGCACTGTGTCAAACGATGCAGTGTGCGTCATCGCGGGGATACCTCCTGTCGATATCTTGGCGCAGGAGAGACGGAAGCGATATCATAAAAAAGAGGAGAACCAGACTGCTTGACAACACTGCTCGAATGGCAGGATCGATGGGACAAGTCCATTAATGGAAGATGGACGTACCGCATGATTCCCTTCATTGCACCGTGGATCAACCATAAACACGGCGAAGTAAATTTCTTCTTGTCTCAGCTGTTGTCTGGACATGGATGTTTTCTGGCATATCTCCACAGGTTCAAGCTGGAGGATACCCCATTCTGTCCACTATGTGATCCTGCTGTCGAAGACGCCGAGCATGTTTTTTTCCAGTGCCCGCGATACCATGTGCAGCGACGGTACGTTATGAGTATTCTCGGGATCGACCCGCTGACACCCGAAGCAATGGTTGGGTGCATGCTCGCCTCAGAAACCAACTGGGATGCGGTGAGTGCATATGCGCAGACCATAATAGCTGAGCTGAGGAGAATAGGAATGGAAAGAAGGGAAGTCGATTGATCCTCGTTTGATCCTTCCCAGTCCTCTGCCACTGGATAGGCCGGGGCCTGTTCTTATTTGAATTGTATTTGAATTTGAATTCCGCCATCTTAGACACGTGTTGGGCCAATAGCGTCGAAGGGCGCAAAGGCGCTGTGCGCGAAATCTACAGGCCGCACCCGGCAATTATTCACGTGCTTTGTGCGTAAACGTAACGGTGTCCTCCTGTGAACGTTTTTGCGTTTGTATTTCTGAGTTTCTGAGACGGTGCTCTGTGCTGTAAACTCGAAATACCCCAATTTAGGCGTTGTTGGGTACCCAATTGCCGAAACAACAAAAACATACGGAGACGGCAATTCTTCAGGTTTCCACAGATCCTGAAAGGTAAGCGATATGAAATGCTTAGCATGGTTCTATAAAAATTATTTCATGTACTATTTAGTGACATAGTAAATTAACTATCTCACTAATTAGTACATGACATTTATTTAAATAATGTAATTATATGTCAGGTTATTGTAAACACTTACAATTATTATGAACATCCAATGTATTAAAGTCATGAAAGCACTGGTTGCTTTAATGATCATGTAATTGATGTTATAATAGCTATAATAACATTAAGGTGATTTTGATATAACTATAATAGCTCAATAATACATTACTAATTTTATTACAGGTGTATGATATGGCTAAAGGCAATTGGGGACCCGACTTTGGCATTTTTCCCTTGGGAATTTCTCACAAGGTTAAGGTATTTATGCATGGAGCACTTCATGCCGGAAATGTTCACTGCAACAGGCAGACTAGCACATAATGCAGAACCAGTAATTTTTGCTGATGTGCGTCCTGAGTTGCCGGAGGGAGCACTCGGGTCACTTATAGAAGGCTTGCCACAAGAAAGGCGTACGTTTCTTTTTTTCCTGTTCTTTCCTTTTCATTTTTTTGAGCAACTAGAAGGTGTAATAAGAAAACTTTTTTCTTTTTTAATTTAATTAAACATCCTTATTTCTTTCGCAGGATCTGCTCAGAGCAGGTGCTCTGCATGTAGTGAACAACATTTGTTCAAGATCAATGATTGTGTGTTGTTTTGTGTGTCAATGATACCATGTCTCTTTGTATTACAGGACCTTCTCCACCTGGTGAAGAAGTTGTGGAAGGGGACATTGCCGGAAGGATTAACTCTGAATTTTCAGAAATTGTAAAAGTATGCATTTTTATCGGCAACTTCTTACAATTACAATATTGAAGATAGAGACTCTTCCTTCAAATTAAATTTGTTGTGCATAAATAGTTCTTCATTTAAGACGTGAAGATTTTTTTTTTGTAAATTTTAGTAGTTTTTGTGCAATTGTGGCTGAACTATTTGCAATTTTAAAAAATTACAAAAAAAATATTTTCTTGAAAACGGCTCCTTTTTTTAAAAATTTAGGTACGGTTAGTGCTAAATGAACCCTATACGATGACAAATGCCATATTGCCATTTTTTTTATTTCATTTTTTTTTAAATTACAGAAATATAATTTCTGTGACTTGTCTTTCATGTCGGTAATACTTTAGATGCGATTTCTGCACAGTATTGTATTTATGAGTACATGAACTTTAAATAATGTCAAGTAAAGTTTCTCGAAAACTCAACACTTTTTTGTTCAAATGAGCTCAAAATTACTCATTTTCAGAATTGCTCAAACGCCATTTTCTCAAAGGTGGCTTCAATTTCTTTCTTTAAATTTTTTTTAATGGATAGTGGTAATGGCACTGTTTAATATGATGTAATGTTCATTTTTGAGTATTCTTTTGTTTTCCCAAAAATTGCACAAATGTTTCTTTGTTATGTTTTTTTTCTTTTAATATCTCGTGCCAGTAATATGCACATTTCAATGGATATATTATTGAATTTGTGAGTGGAAGTTCTTCAAATTACTTCAAATGAAGTTTTTCGAAAACCCAAATAGATTCCAGAGAAAAAGAGTTTCAATTTCACATTTACAGTAACGCTTAATGCCATTTTTTTAAAAACGTTTTCAAATTTTTCAATGAAATTGCTATTTAAGACAAGGTTTTAGCCTTCTTTAATACTCTTAAAATAATATTTCGGTTCTAGTATTTGGTAGTCGAAGAGTTGAGAAAATGGCCAAAAAATGTATTTTGGGCGGCGATAGATGCCAGCTGGCAAGAGGATGAGGGAAGACCATAGAGCCGGTCCACACCAAAGGAAATTAGAAAACTTAATTTCGAGAAAGTCTGTGCTACTCTGTAGCACTTCCAGTTACTGTATGTAATTTAGTAAATCCAAACTGCATGACCACTTGCTTGTAGACATGTACCAAATTGAAGTTTTTTCGGATTCAATTTAATAAATAAAAAAAATGTATAAAATTGAGACTCACGAAAAACGCAGATAAAATCCGAGCAGAAGCCATTCTAAAATACCACGAAGGCAGCCCAAAGTGGCAAGTGGTCACTCGTAAGAGAACGCGTAAGCGTTCTAAAACGCGGAAAAGGCCACCCAGACCAGATGCCCTGATGATAAAGAAGAAGGACGACGCGCCAACGACGATAGTGCCAACAGGTACCGCAGATGACAAAGCTGAGCAGGTGATGAAATGGGTAACCAAAGCCTGTGATGCGGCTATGTCTAGACGGAGCGCAATCTCTCGACGTTCACCAGTTTACTGGTGGAATGAGGAAATCGCCCAATTACCACGGAGGTGCCTTCGAGCCAGAAGACGGTACCAGAGAGCTCGTGGCAGAGACAACTTTCCTCAATTGCAAGAGCAATACAAACTCGCTCGAAGCCAGTTGAAGATAGAAATCCGCAAGAGCAAACGCTTATGCGCCAAAAGCCAGTGTGACGAGGTGGAAAAGGGTCCATGTGGTAGGCCGTACAAGACGGTCTTGTGTAGGTTAAGACAGCGGCACCTACGTTCTCCAACACACAGATAGACGCACAGACAGACGCACAGACAGACGCACAGACAGACAGACGCACAGACAGACAGACGCACAGACAGACAGACAGACAGACAGACGCACAGACAGACAGACAGACAGACAGACGCACAGACAGACAGACACACGGACACGGACACGGACATGGACACGGACACGAGAGTTGGACGTGATAGTGACAGTACCTGTTAGATGTCGGTCTGTGTTTTGTGAGATGTGATGTTTTTTTTGATTTCCTACAAACGTGTGTGTGGTGTCTATTGGTAGCTGAACTACTGTTTCAACTGTGTAAATGTTAGGAGAACGTGGGATGAACGCTGAATGGAGATATTCCTAATTTTGTGATTTCTTCGTGTGATGTAAACAAATATGGCCGGCAATGAAATTGAGAAGGAAAGGGAGAATTGAGGAGGAGAAGGCGTTGGCATTCTTGTAAACGTTACAGAGGTTAGTAAGAATCTAAGAAATGACTTAAAAGATAATATTGTACAGTCAGTGAATTTGTTGAGGGCGACAATAATTAAATTAAAAGGAAAACTAACAGCAGCTGAAGATGAATTATATAAAGCGCAGAGAATACAGGAATAATCTCAGAGTACAAATATTGACGCTCGTAGTACAATGCCATCTAGTTCAGAAGATGTGAACTACATGATTGCTCGGGTGCCGAAGACGTTTGCGGAGGTAACTAGATCTGCGCGGCGTATAATACAAAGGAAAGAAGATGACAAAAATTTCAAAGTTGTTGTTAAAAGCAAGAACAACAAAAGCCCCGACTATTGTAAGACTTTGATTAAGTCGAAAATAAACCCTGTGGAAATGAGAGTCGGAGTAAGGGCAATACGAAATTTAAGAAATGGAAATGTGATAATTGAATCCAGTGCAAAAACCGAGGCAGAAATCTTATGCGACTGTTTAAATGAAAAATGTGGAGATGAAATTGAAGCATATGTACCCAAGAAAAGGCAACCAAACATAATTATTTTCAATACATCGGATGATGTCTCAACTGCTAATATAGTTAATACACTAGTCTCACAAAATGAAGAATTGACAGTATTTGAGAAGCAATTGGAAGCTAAATTTGAATTTAGGGACAGAAACAAAAACAAAAACATAGTTTTAGAGGTTAGCCTAATAGCTAGAAAAGCCATTAGAGGCAAAAGTTAAAGATTGGGTGGAGTTTTTGTAAATGGACTGATTACATTAAAGTAACTCGATGCTTTAATTGTTGCAAGTACAATCATCTTGGAAAAGATTGGAAAGGGTTCTTGACTTGTCCCCAGTGCTCAGGAAACCATTTCTTAAAGGAATGCCTAGAAGACAAACGGAATTTTTAGTGTATTAACTGTCTAAATTTTCATAAGTATAACAAAGAGATTTCATTAGATGTGCATCACAGTGCCCTAGATAAAAATTGTTGGTACTATCAAAATGCGGAGAAACAGTACATAAAAACACAGAATATTAATATGAATAAAACAAATTTAAATTGCTACCAGGTGAATTTGCAGCACTCAAGAGCAGCTACTGTAAATTTACTCCAACTTATTAATGCCAAGAAAGTTCATATAGCTTTTGTGCAGGAACCTTATACTCTAAATAATAAAGTAGTACTAATCCCTTCAACAATTAGAATATTCACTATTGGGAATGGAAAGAAAAGGGTTACGATATTTATCAATAATAAAACTTTAGATATTGCCTGTATAACACAAATTTCAGATGAAGATTGTGTAGTTGTTGAAATTCAATACTGTGATTTAAAATTCTTTAGTGCAAGCATGTATTTTGATCCACGAGAAAATATTGAAGAAGATATACGTAAAATGGAAAAAAATATTGAATTTACCCGTGGATATGGTCTATTAATTTCAGCAGATACTAATGCTCATAGCAAACACTGGCATGATGCATTGAACAATGCACGAGGGGAAAAAATAGAATTTCTGACCATTAATACACTGTATGTACTTAACAAAGATGCTGGAATACCTACTTTTGAGTCAAATCGAGGGAGAAGCTGTATAGATCTGACAATGGCTAACAACCTCCTTATAAAAATAATTTGCGAATGGAATATTTGCTATGAGGAGAGTTGCACTGATCATAGAATCATTTCTATAACCATTCGTCACGTTCATGAAATAATTGTAAAAACCTTTAATAAAATTAAATACATAATCAAAAATGAAAACTATGGCATGTTTGAAAAACTACTGCCCCAAAATCTAGCTGTTGCGTTTAATTGTGAGTCAAACAATGAACAACTAGATATGGAACTTGCAACCAAAGCAACAATTCATAACGACACTGAAGAACTTGTTGACAGATGTTTTAATTGTATAACAGAAACTTGCAAGAAATCATTCCGTATAAGTAGAGAATGTGCCCGTGGTCATCGTGGGAAAACTGTCCCATGGTGGACAGACGAATTGACAGTATTTAGAAAACGAACAAATGCACTTAGGAGGCTGTACCAACGAACATTTAATGATGTACAACTAAGGGAAGAGAGGAAAAATAGATACCATGAAGTCAATTGGCAGTATAAATCAAAAATTATTTCTACAAAAAGGACATCTTGGAAGAATTATTGTATTACAGATGGTAAGAATCCATGGAATGCTGTGTATCGAATAGCAGCAAACAAGATAAGAGGACAAGGAACGATTACCACGCTGCAGAAAGAAGATAAAACATACACGGCTGATATAGAAAGTACTATTCATTATATGATAGAATATTTTATTTCAGAAGATGTGCATGATGATTGTGAACAGCATAAGAAATTAAGAAAACTTGTTAAGGAACCTTTTCAAACTCAAGATGATGCACCATTCACCAAACAAGAGATATTCTCTGTAATAAGAAAATTCAATCCTAGGAAATCACATGGAGAAGATGGTATAACATCTGACATCATATTGAGATCCTTCAAGCATTTCCCTGAATTCTTCACTTCCATTTATAATTCATGTTTAAAGGCAGGATGCTTTCCAACACAATGGAAGAAATTCGTAATTGTTCCAATAGTGAAACCTGGTAAAGAGTAATGTACAACAGTTTCAAAGTATAGCCCAATCAGTTTGATAAATGTGGGAGGAAAAGTCTTGGAAAAGCTAATAATAGACGGAATATTGCATCACAAATTCAAGAAATTTATTCAGTCCCTGCCAATTTGGATTTATGCCACAATAATCGACAGATGCAGCAATGGTCGTGAAACAACTTGTAAAGAAACATTCTAATAATCATCCCTATATTGTTCTTATTAGTCTGGATGTTAAAGGAGCGTTTGATGCAGCCTGGTGGCCAAGCACACTCGGTAATCTACGGGAAATAAAATGTCCTACAAACCTATATAATCTTGTGAGAGACTACTTCCAAAATAGGAGAGCCTGCCTACATACCACTACATTTACAATAGAAAAATAAGTTCAAAAGGGAGGAGGATCATGTTGTGGACCAGGCCTTTGGAGTATTTTGTATAATACAATCCTGACCCTAGATTTCACTCACAGAACTCAAATTGTAGCTTTTGCAGACGATTTATTGCTTGTGACAAAGGGCCATAGTATAATAGACGCGGAGAATTTTGCAAATCATGATCTGAAGAAAATTGAATTTTGGGCCAAGGAAAACAAAATAAAATTCAATGATTCAAAGTCGCAAGTTCTTCTTGTCTCCAAAAAGAAGAAAATATCAGAAAACAGAATTCAAATCTACCTTAATGATAAACCTATTAAGCAAGTGGAGATGTTAAAATACTTAGGAATATACATAGATTAGAAATTCAATTTTAATAAACATATTGATTACATTCAGGAGAAAGCTCTAAAATTGTTAATATGTTATCAAGATCTGCAAAGCAGAATTGGGGTCTAGGATCCAAAGCACTTATTATTTACCAAGGAGCAATTGAACCAATCTTAACATATGGAGCACCTATTTGGGAAGAAGCTATAAAGATTTCAAATAACATGAAGAAGATCCAAAGCATTCAGAGGCTTATTAATATAAAAATTTCGAAAGCATACAGGACGGTCTCATAAGATGCCTCTTGTGTTGTTTCTAGTATGCAACCTATAGAAATAACAATTTCAACAAAAATCAAACTGTACAAAGCAACACATGGAGGAATAGAATTGTATGAAAAGTCACTGGAACCCAAACAATGGAGACATCCGGCAGAAATGATCTCTATTAGAGAAGTAACAGACAGCATGACTTATGGAATACAAATATATACAGATGGCAGTGAAGCAGAAGATAAGGTGGGAGCAGCAGCAGTCATATTTCAAGAAAACAAACAAATCATGGAATTAAAAAACAGACTAAATAAAAATTGTTCAAATAATCAGGCAGAAGCAATTGCAATATTAAAATCTCTAGATTAGAAAAATCCCAAGCAATAACAAAACAGTTGCAATAAATACAGACAGTAAAGTCACATTGGCACTTTTAACAAATAATTATTAACATAACCAAATAATAGAATCAATATTAAATGAAATAACAATCCTGGAAAAGAAGGAATGGAAAATATATTTTGGATGGGTAAAAGCACATGTGGGAATTAAAGGAAATGTACTAGCAGACAGGCTAGCAAAACATGCTGCCGCTGATACACAATTGCCAATAGAATATGAAAAAATTTCGAAAACTACATTAGTAAATAAATTTAAAGATGAAGCAATTCAAATCTGGCAGAACAAATGGAACGAAACAACGAAAGGCGCTATCACAAAATCATTTTTTCCTAACATCAAAGACAGATTGAGGCAAAAAATTACCTGGAACAGCAATATTTACGTCCATAGTCCAACACTAAATCATATCTACAGAGATTCTTTATTATAAGCAATCCAGCATGTGAATGTGGTAGGGGGGATCAAACAGTATACCACATCATTTACGAATATTCCCTACTAGTAGAAGAAAGGAAGAAACTAATACAGAAGATAAAAATGAAGTTAGGAACTTGGCCCCCCACACCTGAGAAATTAGTAAAACAACACTTACGTGCATTTAACAGCTTTATTCAGATAATTAAACAAATAGTGTTTACATAACGTTATGAGATATTTGGATTTCAATTTCAAGCTCAACGATTTCATGTTGATATAATTTCAAGTTGATGTATTTCAATTTTTCAATTTTCTTGTTCATATATTTTCATTTTATGTATTTTGTAGATGCAATTTTATTTTGAAATATTGTTAATTCTAAGTTACATATGCATTTGAAAGCATGTAGTGTTAGATGTAACGGAGCATGCTGTGAAATAAAGTTATATAAAAAAAGACACAGACACCAGGAGCGGTAGCTCAGTGTATCAACTGATATCACTGCAGCGCCTCTGACCGGGAGGTCCTAGGTTTCAGTCCTGACAGCGGCAGGATTTTCGACACTAGCATTTCAGATAGGTGGAAGTCAGTCGCTTTCTGGAGGAGAATTCTAGCGGCCGGTTGCTCTGATCGGTAGTTTTCCATGGTTTCTCCGATCAACTCCAGACAAATACCAGAGCAGTAACCTTAAAAAACGGGCCACGGACCGCGCGCGATCTTTACCTCCTCTTCCTTGCCCTATCATCTCCCCTTACACATACACATACTCACACACGTACACTAACATGCGCTACACTACCACTTAATCCGTGAGACCGGTCGGGAGCTTAGAGCTTCTCACGGCTTGGGCAGTGCCCCTCTACTGAGAGTCCTGGTTAGGGGGGAAACCCCCTAGCCGACGGTAGGTCGGCCTTGGATCTCGCTATTCAGCAGGGGAAGATCACCGTCATAGCCTGAGGAAAAACTTGCACTACACTTACGGGACCAACCGACAGAGAAACAGAGAGAGAGACAGTGAAAGACAGAGGAGAGAGAAACAGAGAGAGACAGAGAAAGAGAGACAAAAAGAGAGACACAGAAAAAGAGAGACACAGAAAAAGAGAGACAGAAAGAGAGAGAGACAGACAAAGAGAGAGACAGACAGAAAGAGAGAGATACAGACAGAAAGAGAGAGAAACAGACAGCCAGAGAGAGAGAGAGAGACAGACAGAAAAAGAGGGAGACAGACAGAAAGAGAGAGAGACGGACAGAGAGAGACGGACAGAGAGAGAGACGGACAGAGAGAGAGACGGACAGAGAGAGAGACGGACAGAAAGAGAGAGAGACGGACAGAAAGAGAGAGAGAGACGGACAGAAAGAGAGAAAGAGACGGACAGAAAGTGAGAGAGAGACGGACAGAAAGAGAGAGAGACGGACAGACAGAGAGAGAGACGGACAGAAATAGAGAGAGACGGACAGGAAGAGAGAGAGACGGACAGAAAGAGAGAGAGACGGACAGAAAGAGAGAGAGAGAGAGAGAGAGAGAGACGGACAGAGAAAGAGAGACGGACAGAAAGAGAGAGACGGACAGGGAAAGAGAGACAGACAGAGAAAGAGAGAGAGAGATAGACAGACAGAGAAAAAAAGAGAGATTGAGACAAAGAATGAAAAAGTCATTAGTTTTTGAGTATAACGAATTCCCTCAATCATATTTCAATATATTCTGGGGTCGGCCGATGCCCCCTCCCGCTGACTTCTGTTTTGCGGTTACGAGAATGGCATTGGTTCAATTGTATTTTTTGTATGCTCTTACATAATTCAAATTTAAAACTCCAATGAATCTGCATATACCCGTTAGTTACACCACCCATACATGAGAATTTCTATTAAGATGTTGCAATGTTCCTGTTCTACTCCATCTACCGCAGGCACTAACTGCTTTAACGTCTCATCATCATTCAGTTTCAAATCCTCCGTCCAACGCAACGTCGCTTGGCGGTCGTGCTACTTCGTAATTACAGGCTATTGTTGCAGTGTGGCAGGCGGCGAGTCCGCGGTCGGGTTGAAGGGAGTTAAGGAGGGGCTGAGAAGCGGAGCTGGGGTGGGGCTGCGCTCGGGGCATAGCGCGGTCGTTGGGAAATGGGCAGGCGGGGCGATGCCAAATGTTGAAGGTGAGGTCTCCCGAAGGACGCGCACAAACCTTATATTCCAGAGCAGCAGAGGCCCACGGACTGCGTTCAATCTAAACTGCAAATGCCATTTTTGCGACTCATGCAAGCTTCCTTTGTTGAACTTGGAATCATACCATTGCCTCGGCATATAAGAACAAGTTTTACTTTTCCGTTTGCCTTTATACGAAGAGGAAATATTATCGTGCACCAGAAATCGGCAATTTTTTTAAAGAAAAATCTCTTATTGCCGGGCCCTGGTAAGGAAAATTTGGATAAATCCTTTCCTCTATGTAGTAAATTAGTTTCTCTAACACGTGTAGCCAATTTTAGTTACACGTGTTGTGTGCCTTGAGATTAAAAAATCGATTGACGGCAAAACGCCTGTCTACGGTCAACGCTAGCGCCTAAACCATTTTGACGATTGTTGTATTTTGTAAATACACTTAAGAACAATGATACTGTAACCATTGGTAGCATGCTTTATTTATCTATGTTATTCATGTATTACGAAGTGCAATACACGTGATATTTAATTACTCAATACTGTGTAATAATTTTCATTTCTTCCAATTCCTTGCATACTTTCATTTCTTCCAATGTACAACAAGTCGGTCATGGGCCCAGAAATGCTGGAAGTTTACTATTTTTGACAATTTGCACAAGTTTGAGAAGTTAAAAAAAATTATTCGAATATATGCCGAATTGTTCCATTAGGCAAAGGGAATTTCGAGACAATGGAAACTACATATGGAAGCAATTCTAATCAAATTAGACAAATGGGAATATGTAACTGGAAAAATACTACGTCCAGCAGATGATCTGGAATCTTCTGCGTGGGATACAGCTGACAGCAAAGCTAAGTCCAAGATTATATTATCTATTCAGCCTAGTGAGCTTATTAGATTTAAAGATTGCAAGACATCGCATGAGCTGTGGTTAAAATTACATGAAGTTTTCAAATCCAGAGGACCAGCTCCTAAAACTAGTTCGCTTAAGCAGTTATTTCAGAAATCTAAATCTAATGAAGATGTTTACGATCATATAAGACAATTTTCAGATTTAGTAGACAAACTTGCTTCATTAGATGTATTAAATGAAGATTTATTGGTCATAACTTTACTGAACAGTCTACCCGATGAATTTGACAATTTTAAATGTGCAATTGAAAGTCATGATGAACTAATTAAATTAGATAGTTTGAAAGTAAAGATATTTGAAGAATACGAATCTAAAAAAGAAAAGAATATTAATATGTCACACACAATGTTTACAAAACGTGAGTGTTAATAGGGGTACACGCGAGAAAAACAGATTTAATAATTTTCAAAACAAAGAATTTAATTCATACAATAATAATAATAATGATTATTTAAGAAGACTGGAACGAATTAAATGTTTCTCTTGTGGAAAATTCGGGCATAAGAAAGCGCAATGTCGCTCAACTGTATCCATAAAATCAACTTATTTTGCCAACAACGGAAAAAATAGAAAAGCGTTACCTAATGAATGGTATTTGGATAGTGGTTGCACATCACATATTTGTGGAAATAAATTTCAGTTTCAGAACTGTTATTCAATTAGTAATCAGAAATTGAAACTAGCAACAGATAACACCACTTCTGTGGAAGGCTGCGGGAACATTTATCTTCACATCCCGAATAAAATGAATGAAAATAAATTAATAAACTTGATAAATGTATCTTATGCTTCAGATATACGAAAGAATTTATTGTCTGTCGCCAAAAATTACAGATGGAGGCAGTAAAGTAATTTTTGGTAAACATTCCGCAAAGATTATAGGAAGAAACGGAAATGTAATAATGAAAGCAAAAAGAATAAATAATTTGTATCAAGTACAATGTAATGTTTCAGAAATTCAAACAAATTTCACAACGCAAGAAAGAGAATCAAGGTTAATAATTTGGCATAGGAGAATGGGCCATCTAAACTTTAAAGATTTGAAAAAGCTAGAAAGTGATGGAGCTATAGGCATACAACTAAGAACCAAGACAGGGAAACTTCAATGCGACCCGGTATATCGAACTCGCATCGAGGGTAAAATGCATCAGAAACCCTTGACCGGGACTAAAAGAAAACAAACTGAATTATTAGAAATTATTCATTCAGATTTGTGTGGATCTTTCGATGTCCAATCACTGGGAGGTTCGTTCTATTTCATAACATTCATTATTTTATTATTTTGGACTGCAACTAACTTTTGGAGGTTACTGGGTGCTACGCCACCCCATACTGGACATGCATAGGTTAGAGTGGGTTGAATGGTTGATTTGTATAGTAATATTCGGCTTTCGATACTAGTGGCAGATCGAGAGTTAGTTAAGGGGAACATTGTTGATGTTTTGGCCAAGGCTTTATTAGCAGTTGCGTGGATGAGGGGTTTCCACGTTAGTCATTTGTCAAATAATACTCCTAAGTACTTCACCGGTGAAGAGGCCCACGGAATGAGATTTCCTTTGATGCTAAGTTCGGGGGGATTTTTCGGTCGGCGTAAAGTAGATATTTTTGCTTGGCATTTGGTGTGATTTAGTTTTATTCTCCATTTCTGCGTCCATTTAATATGGCTGTTTAGATCATTTTGAATATTCTTCTTCGCTATTATGATATCGCTATGAGAGGTGAATAGTGAAATATCATCAGCGTATAAAGCAACGTTGGAGTCGCATTGGATTGGAAAGTCGCGACTGAAAATTTTAAATAATAAGGGAGAGAGAACTGAACCCTGTGGTACTCCTGCGGCAATAGTGTAAGGGGTAGATATCTCTGTGTTGACTTTAACTGCAAACGATCTGTTCGTGAGGAAACTTTCCGTGATCTTTGGTAGGTATTCGAGTATGCCTAAAGTGCGCAATTTGTATAGGTGGCCTTGATGCCAAACTCGGTCATATGCCTGACTTACATCAAGGAAAACTGTCACTGTGTGTTTCTTTTGATGAAAACCGTTAGCTATGGCTTCAGTGATACGCAGTAATTGATGGGTGGTGGAATGATTTGGTTTGAATCCGAATTGTTCCGATGGGATTGCTTTTATATTGTTGATGAATTTTATTAGTCTTGTATGGATTAGACGTTCATAGATTTTTGATAAAATTGGAAGCAGACTGATGGGTCTAAAGTTTTCCGATATCCTTGGCTTTTTCCCCTGTTCGCAGACTGGTAAAATGACAGCTCTTTTCCAAGCGGTAGGAAAATAATTGCATCGTAATGATGCATTAAGTTGCATAATGATGCATTGCAGTTAAAGCCGCTATAGTCGGTTTGCTCAACATTTTGATGCAGACATTGTTAATACCGTCGATTACTGAGGATTTTCTTAATTATAGAAGTTTATGACTGAGATGGTTTCCGATGGGGAAATGAATTTTATGGGAACTGCCGCAGTGGGGATATTAGTACTAAGGTAATTTACTATTTCCGTATTAAATTGTACATCGGAAACGGGATGCGTTTTGAAGGTGTTCTCTAGATGTACAGCAAATATTTCTGATTTTTCTTTATCAGAATAAATTGTTTCCAAGCCATGTCGTAAAGGAGGAATTTTTACTTTTTTTTACTAAGTCTTTTAACGGTTGACCAAAGGTGCCTTGAGCTAGGGTGAATTTCTGCAATAAATTTATTGTAGTTCTGTAGTCGTAATTTATCGAGGAGGGTTTTTATCTTACGCGTTATCTGATTAACTTTTTTTCTTAATATATGGTCGCCTTGTGTGTTGCCAGAACCGTCTCAGATTATTTTTTGTTTTAATTTGGTTAATTTTATTTATGGGTATTGCTTTCCCTTTTGGAATTCGATAAGGTCTAGTCGCTTGTTTGAAAGACGCGATTATCGCTTTAGAGAATTTTTTATTTCATTGTCAATTTCATTCACGGTATTAAGATTTTTTGGATACGTATAATTAAAAAGCATTAACTCGGCATACTTATTCCAGTTGGTATTTCCTTTTAATTCATTCACGTTTGTCTTATCGATTGGCAAAGAAAGCGATATAACCACCGAGCAATGGTCAGAATCGAGCTCTGGTAATACACTTTGGTATATCGGAAAATTAACATCTTTAGTTAGAACAATGTCCAAAATGTCTGGGATAACATTGGGATTAGTAGCTTAGCGAGTAGGTTCGTTTGGAGAAAATAATTTTATATTAGAGGAATCTACAAATTCCGCCAATTTTTTGCCTTGCTATGTTGTTAAGTTACAACCCCACATACTATTCTTGCTATTGAGATCTCCAATCATAATTGTTGGGCTATTTACACTAAAAATGGTTTGATATGCTAATAATGGGAATGTTTTGTTAGGAGGTTTGTATGCTGCTATTATATTTAACGTTCTGGAGTTTAGGGTTATTTTAATTCCAACCGATTCGAGGTTCGCTGATAGTAGAGTCGCAATCTGTTCATGATTGAGTTCCTTGGAAATAAAAATGGCAACGCCACCGGAGGCTAAGACTTTTGTAATTCTATCATTTCTATATGAAACGTAGCCTGGTATGTTGAACCTTTCCCCCGGAATCAAGTGGGTTTCTATTACACAAGCAATTTTGATACCATGTTGTTTCATAAAGAATCTGAACATGTTTTCTTGACGCTTGAGGCCATTAGCATTCCAATTTAGTATCTTATTTTCTACTTGAATAGCCGCCATTTTTAACATGTAATGAAAACATTTCTTGTATCATGTTTTGAATTTGAGGAACTAAAGCATACATTACTTGAGAAACGGTTGATGCGATAATACTAGACCAGTCCGGGAAATGAGAGGTGCCTTGTCTTGGCATAAAGGTTGGTGAAGGGCGAGGTTGAAGAGGAGGAAAGTTGTTGGCTTGTTGTTGGCTGTTGGCTTTATTGATAAAACCAATAAAGTAGCCTCTATAATTAATATTGCAGTTCCTCTGACTCAACTTCAGGAAAAGTGAATTAGAGAAGATCAGGAAGTATGAGGAGCTTGCAGCAATTGAAACATATGGCGGTTCGAGAAAGTTCTCATATGTCTTGGTGATCTTCTCGGAAGGAGCGAGTCGAAAACATTGAAAAAGAATTTCAGAAATTTGGAACTACCAATAAAATTGCAAACTGTTGGACAGAAGTCTGTCTTACTTCAGACTTGTCATATTGTTCGAAGGTTTTTACAGTAAGCTCAAGTGGTATAGGGTGAATTCCCTTTTCATAAGAGAAGAATCTGGTTCTAATACACCAAAAGACCGATTCCTTTTGCCCAGTTTAACTGAGAAATGAAGATAATAGCACATTTGAGAAAATTAAAGTAGAAATGTAGGTGAAATATAAAATTAGACAAAAATGCCTACGTTTTGTTTGTGCTGACAGTGTTAAGAAGGCGCGCTGCATGTTGAGGCGGTTTCTGCTAGCCGCTCCTTCACGAGTGCTCTTGCTCTGTTTAACTAAATCACAATCCACACACGAAATTTGAAAAAGAGCAAGCATTGTCTGATGAGTATATATGTCCTTAAGAAATACCTGGCCACTCTCACTGGCTAAACTCAGTCGGCAGGCAAACGTGTTCAGAACGCGATCCAAACACCATCAGCGTGCGCGATGCATAGGTAATTTACGAAGCAAAGGAATTTTAATATATTGCGCTATTATTTTTACTTTTACAAAAATAAAATGATTTTTATATCTCAGAGCACGAAAACCGACCATGAAAATGCGCTCGTAAAATAGAAATATCACAATCAACAGAAAGACATAAGAGAACATACCTCGGGAAGGGAATCAGGTATCAAGAAAGAATTCTAGCAACTCGAATTCATTTCCAAGTTCGTCAGTTACCCATTCAACAGGAAACGTTTAATCGTTGTGTTGCAACTGTATATTCAGAATTTAAACTAGAACAAACAGGATATTTTTAGAGGGATGCATAGAACTGCATTATTCTTTTTTTATCTGTTCAACAGCTTTTGTGTGTACTTGCAAGCAATATATAACTATTCCAGTAATTTGTGTTTTGATTCCATTTGATAGAAGACATACATCATAATTCAAATCTGTGTTTTCTGATTTCTAAGTAATGGCAACAAACAATCTTGAAAATACCCAATTTCAGAAACGGGTGGTACCTACCCGTTCAAACCAGGTGCTGGTCCGCCCTAAAGATAAGTTTAAAAGATGCCGCATTGCAATACCGCATTGTCTATGCGAAGGTGTCACATTAATGAAGTCCAAAACCAGTGATACGTAGATCCTGAAAAATACCAGCTCATAATATGTCTTCACTCGTTTTATAAAATCATCACAAGTTGTTTAGCGATGATTATCGAACATCACTGAATTCTATCCTGTCTGAAACTCAAAGAGGATGTAGCAAAGGTTTCCTGAAAAGTAAAGAACAACTTACCAATGTCATATCTCAAGTATGTAAGAGACGCAACATGTTTACTTGCTCTCATACTACACGCTCATACAATCAGGCTACTCTACATACTATTACTGCACCGTATTAATTCAACGATAGTGAACTTCCGTATATTTACCATGGGCAAATGGAAGACTACAACCCGTGTCACGAAAAAAATGAAACAGCGATAACCAAAAAAATAAACAAAGAACGACATTTCCCAAGGTGACAGATTGAGCCCATACTGTTTTTGTCTGGCCAAGAACTTACTTTGAACACTCCTGGAAGATCTACAAACAGGATTAGAAATGAAAGGCACAGAGAAGATCCACATAACTCACTTAGCCTATATAGTTGACATCAAACTCGGGACTGCGTTGCGTGGCCTAGACATAGAAGTAAAAACCATTTATGAATTTTCCAGCGACATTGATATGCAGTGGGGATAGAGAATGCACACTTCTAGACGTACAGAAGGGAGAACTCGCCAATGAAGCTAGATTCGAGACTAAGTGGAGAGATAATATCCGCTCCAGAAGCCAATTAATTATACATATATCTTGGAATACAACAGGGATGTATGGTAGAACATCACAGGCTGATGGGAACGCTAAAAACTGAGCTCACGTAGCGATTAAAGGCAGTTTTGAGAACTTCTCTCAATTCTCGAAACCTCACGGTTGCCATCAACATATACGTTCGAATTATCACATTCTCGGTGGATATTCTCAAATGGTCCGCAACAGATCTAATGGAAATGGAAAGACAAGAGCGAGTCCAAATGACACGTGTTGGTTGCCGACACCTAAGAAGCCCTATTCAGAGGATGACAGTGCCGCAATGAATGGGAGGGCGTGGTATCGTAAAGTTGACAAACCACCACGCTAAGCACATAATAGCTATGAGAAAGTACTTTGCAGGGAAAGCGAATACTTATCAACTTCACAAGATGGTCGTACAGGCAGATGACAATTATACGCCCCTAAATTTAAAACAACAAAATATATCTATCCAGCATTCCTCTTTTAAACAAGAAATGTATTCTTGGAAACAGAAGTCTTTCCACGGTGCATATCCTACTGCAGTTGCCAATCCAAATGTCGACGGGGAAATGTCGCACAAATGGTTCAGCGTAGGATATTTGTACCCTGAGAGGGGAGGTTTTATGGTGGCAATCCAAGATTAGGTTGTCCCAACAAAGAACTACCTTAAATACATAATTAAAAACTTAGATATACACTGTGATGAGTTCCGTATGTGTGGGCGAGATCATGAAACCATTCATTACATCATGTCGAGTTGCAGTGTACTGGTCCCAACAGACTACAAAACGAGACACGATCTAGTGAACTAGATTATCCATGCCAAGCTCTCTAAAAAAAATAGACTCCTGCCGGACACTGATACACCGTACTACCAATATTATCCAGAAACGGAGATTCAAAGCGAGTCCCATACATTGTACTGGGACCGCAGTATTTTGACAGACAGAATAATCCAGAACAATAGACCCGATGTTACGCGCTGGGATAAACCTGCCAGGAAAGTTTGAGGTATCGATTTTGCAATTGTCAATACCATCAACAGGATGACAACATATCAGGCAAGAATCGATGAATACCGAGAGCTAGCGTATGCACTGAGAGAACAGTGGCATGTTACAGATGTTAACTGTTCCAATTGCATCTAGTTCCATCAGCAACCGGAGTTGTACCGAAACTTCTTAGCAGATTGTTAGACGACCTAGGTAGGGACAAGAGTTATCAAAGGTCTTAAAAATTAGTCTTCCTCAGTACGTGCTCATTGTTTAGGAGATTGGATATGTGGGATTCTGAAGGTTTTAAATTTACCTGTTATTTTGTAATTTTAAGTTTGATATTTTATATTGTATTATATTTATTATAGAATGTTGTAAAGATTAAACAGCCGGCCCGGTGGCCGAGATCGCTAAGGCAGTAGTGTCATAGTGATCTCGTACCGAAGGGTCGCGGGTTCGAGTCCCGCCTCAGGCATGGTTGTATTTGTGTTCGTCCTTTCACCCCTTATCATCAATCACCATATCGTTTCATCCACATAGTTACCATACCGTTAACAAGCAGTAGTGGTCGCTAATGACCTTAGATGTTGATGCGACCTTAAATACCCCCCCCCCAAAAGATTAAACATATCAGTTGCCATGCTTTGATGTTGTTTGGTAGTTATTTGAGGCCAATAATTCGTGGAAAATGGAATAATAGTAATGATAATAATAATAAATGTAATAATCGCGAGATTAGCAACATTTGAAAAACTAGATATATTCGTTCCCGAGTTATAGAAAACGTATTGGCACCAGTAAACGAACTGCAGATTTGATTTTTCTGCCATGCTAAGAAAATAGTAAATCACTCTCAGTTCTATTCCTACCACTACAAGCAAAAGAAGAGCACAAAAACACGTGGTCATTGTGAAGCTACATTTATATCCAGTGGCAAAACAAGGGGACATCTCAGCATTTACTCAATGGATCAGGGAAACTGGACAAAAAACTGTGCAGATTGACCCGGAAGTTGAAATACATTACTTGTTATAGACATATTAAGTCTTTTTTTTAATTTTACAATACAAATGTGAACTAAAGCATTGTATAACATTGATTTGTTAAAATAAACATTACTTTACTTTTTGATGATCAGTATAATCTCTCTTTGGATAGAAACAGTTACGCAGAAACAATTTTACTTGGAACTTAAATTTGTGTAACGATTTTAATTTTTTAATGTCGTCTGGCAATGCATTGTAAAGTAATGTACATATATCGTAGGTAGATGTTTTGTAGTGAACTGTATCAACAGATTATTGACACTTAATGAACGTGATTTCTACGGCGTGCGTTTAATGATAAATGACGGGATGAGCTTTCTCAATGATGAGATATGCCATATCTCAGGCGGAAATGTACCATTACCATATATTTTTTAGCGGCAGTTTTCTCTCCAGAATTACTGTCAATAGACCTGTAAATATTTAGCATTTTAGTAACAATAGATGTAGATAAAATACCTCCTCATTCTTGTATTGCATCTTACAATTTGTAACTTGTACTTGTTGCTCTTATCTGAGTTTTCTTGTATTTATTCCAATTTTTATCACATACATTAAAACGCATTCGTGACATGGCGACTGCTCGTTCTACCCCTTTTTTACTCGTTACACGCACCAGGAGCGGTAGCTCAGTGCATCAACTGATGTCACTGCAGCACCTCTGACCGGGAGGTCCTAGGTTCGAGTCCTGACAGCGGCAGGATTTTCGACACTAGCTTTCCAGCTAGGTCGAATTCAGTCGCTATCTGGAAGAGAATTCTAGCGGCCGGCTGCTCTGATCGGTAGTTTTCCGTGGTTTCTCCGATCAACACCAGGCGAATGCCGGAGCAGTACCCTACCAAACGGGCCACGGACCGCGCGCGATCTGTCCTTCCTCTTCCTTGTCCTATCCTCTCCCTTACACACACACTAACATGCACTACACTACCACATATTCCGGGAGACCGGTCAGGGCTTAGAGCTTGGCCCGGCTGGGGCTGTGCCCCGCTGGTGGGAGAATCCTGGTTAGGGGGAAACCCCACTAGCCGACGGTAGGTCGGCGCCGGATCTCGCCATCCGGCGGGGGAAGATCACCGCCATCTCCCGAGAAAAAGCATGCACTACACTAACGGGACTAATGACCTGAGCAGTTGACGCGCCCGGAAACACGAAAAATCAATCAATCAATCGTTACACTCTCAAAGCCGACCTTCTAAAATGTCTTCACACACATAAACAATAATTTACATCAACATATCCGGAGATTGGAAGAGGTCGTTCTTTACTCAGACAGTTGGGTACAAGTCAGCAACACCGCGAATTCTCCCAACTGTATACTCGTGACTGCACAGAAGACACATACACCACATCCAGTCGCAACTCAAAACAAAATTTACTGATTATAAAATAGATTTTCCTCGCCTTCATGATCCTCACAACCCTTCTTCTGCCGTAGACAAATACATGCACCAACCAACGCAAACAAGCTAGGAAGCGTCAAAACCAAAACACGTAAAGCTGCGTATCCTAGCTCACTTGAAAAAAAAAAGACATTCCCACTGAGTCTAAAAAACAGATACTTCTTTTAGCTGACAGCCATGGCCGCCATCTCTCCTCTATTCTCAGTAGCAAGATCAGTGGCGGATTAACTTGATGGCCGACTATAGGCTGAAGCCAAAATGCCGTCCTTCCTGACCCCTTGTGAAACACAATATTTACATAAAAATCAAATAGCTATTTAGTACCAATTTCATGTGGGTGAATGAACATTAAAAATTATTTTACAAAAATAGTTATTTTTATCTAGAATAAAATTTTAATTTTATCAAATTTAATTATAAGATTGTTTACAGAAGTTTATGTCTACATTTCTTGCTAGCAAAGTTTTCAATTAAAGTGTTTGTAATCTAAAGACAATGTTAAATTGGATTCAATACATAAAATGACAAGATAATTTAATCTATCTTCTGATATTCAGAACCACTGAGTCTAATTCTTCCGTCACTCATTTTTATAACTAAAGGTTATGAAAAAAGAGTTAAAATAGAAACCACCATAATATTCTTCGATTAATACTTCGGTGTACTTGACAGCTGGTGGAAGGGGTGCGCGGCGTTGCCAAACCCTTGCACTGCTTTTTGTAAACTGGCTTTAAGGTGAATCCTAAAAAAATATGTTATGTGAGAAGAACTTAAATCAATGCATATAAAAAGTTACTATAAAACATTAAAAAACGACTTTCTAAAATAAAATTTGCCGCCCTAGGCTACAGCCTATGTTGCCTAGTGGGTAATCCGCCACTGAGCAAGATACCCTCTAACTACTCTATTTTTAAACCTAACGGGAGGTTTGCAGATGTGACTGCAGAGTTGGACACCCACACGAAGACACTCACCAATCAGGACACAGTCATTACCATAGGAGGGCAGAATGACATTAATTTGTGCGGTAACTTTACACCTGAACAACATGTAAGCAAATTACACGAGAGAGGCGAGAGAAACGAGACACGAGACACGAGACGAGAGACGAGAGGAATTTATTTATTTATTTATGTCGAAAAAAGTACTAATCTTTATCAGACATTATTGAAGATGAATAAAGGCTTCATTTATTTGTCCAGAAGTAAAGAAAAGTTCATTATAAGCATTTATTCCATGACTCAACGGAAAATGTGTTAAAAACTAGGTAGAGATAGTGTTTAAAAATTTTTAACAATAGTTTTTAAAAGTAGAAAAACCGTAAAAATGTTCTTCAAGTAGTAAAAGGAATAAATAGTATATAATAATAGTAGTAGTGACTTACACCATAACAATTGTACTACTCGTTTGCCATTTATAATGTCAAATAATAATTAATCATTTTATATTATTTCACTATTATGTTACTTACCCTGTCAACAGGTGGCGCATGGATGCTTTGGACGAAAAGCCAGAAAGTGATGTGTTTCATATGGAAATGCCAGAGACTTGGCCGCCTGAGTTGGCTTCCTGTGAGACTTATCTTCATGTCACTTGAGTCTTATTTTTAGCAGTCGTGGTTACGCATCTGCCAGAGGTCATTTCCTGTCCGGATCATTTCACCCTGCGCGCCACCTCTGACATGACATCCAGCGCTCACGCTTCGACTGCTGACTGCGCGTCCACTGAGGGAGGCAATTCGGGGCAACGAAAAATATTTACAATTGTTCATTTCAAGTCGTATATTAATTTCACGGAGATGTTTATATCTTTTTTTATAATGGCCCGTCAATGACCACTTAGTTAATAGAAATGGCACTTTCTTTCCAAGCTCGTCAAGTATAAACGTTCGCCATTTTCAAAAAGACAGGCCGAGGCGATTGTTATTAACGAAAAAATATTACTAAATGTCCCCTTAATATCATTTGTTAATTTCATGGAAGTGTTTTTAGTTATTTGTGTGTATTTGCCCGTCAAAAATCACTTACTTTTAGTGAGGCGCTTTCTTTCAATCCTCATGTAAAATTGAAATGGTCGCCATTTTAAAAGATGTAGGTCAAGGCGGCTGTTGTTATCGAAAAAATATTAACAACTGTCCATTTAATAACAGTTATTAATTTCATGGAACTGTTTTTACTTACTTTTATTTAATTGCCCATCAAAGATCACTTAGTTATTAGGAATGGCACATTCTTTCACAGCTGGTCAAGTAAGTTTAAACGTTTGCCATCTTCGAAAAGGCAGGCCGAGGCCACTGTTATTAACGAAAAAATATTATCAAATGTCCCCTTAATGCTATTTATTAATTTCATGGAAGTGTTTTTCATTGTTTTTGTGTAATTGCCCGACAAAATCACTTACTTTTGGTAAGGCGCTTTCTTTCAATCCTCGTCATGTAGTCTTTAAACGGTCACTATTTTTAAACAAGCAGGCCGAGGCGGTTGTTATTAACGAAAATGCATCAACAAATGTCCAATTAATAATAGTTATGAATTTCACAGAAGTGTTTTTAATCGTTTTCATGTAATTGTCCGTCAAAGATCACGTAGTTTTGGGAATGGCGCTTTCTTTCAAACCTCGTCATGTAAAATTTAACAGTCGCCATTTTAAAATAGGCAAATCAAGGCGGCTGTTGTGAACGAAAAAAATATTTATAAAAGTCCATATAAGAATAGTTATTGTCATGAAAGCGTTTTTAGTCGTTTTTGTGTAATTACACGTCAAAGATCATTAATGAAAATTATTATTTTCATTAATGAAAATTTTGTCATCCCCGTGATGTAAACTATAAATGGATGCCATTTTGAAAGAAATTGACCAAGGCGGATGTTATCAATGTAAAAATATTTACAATTGTTTACTTAATAACATACATTAATTTGACCTAGATGTGTTTAGATGTTTTGATGTTATTGCTCAACAATATTCACTTGTTTATTATATTCACTTATTGCATGTTTCAGTTCTGCAGATCTAAATTTCCTATATTTAAATTTATTGAAAAACACAGAAATTTCGTACATTGAAAGAAGGAATAATTTTGAAAAGATATTGAAAACGATATGCAATTAATGAAAATCTGAAAGTTGAGAAGATAATAAATTTTCAAGACGTAAACGATTTCGGTATTATGCCCGGATGTAATGATGCTCTTTCCAAACACTTAATGCAAACTTTAAACGGTCATAAATTTGAAAGGGGCAGCTGATCTCAACTGAACAATGTTCAATAATGTTCACTAATATATATATATATATATATATATATATATATATATATATATATATATATATATAAGAATTTACAACGAGTCTTGTGGAGAAATTCACCCTCTGAGCCCATAAACAATTCGTATTAACTGCAGTGACATATGGTTTAAAACCAGCCATTTTCCTTTGCTGTTCGCACTTTACATCATCTATCCACTGACGAATGCATTAGCTTTCCCATAGTTACATGTGCTGAAGTCAAATTTTTATGTTAATGTTTTTCTGTACTCTTCCCCAAATTTGAATGTTGCTAAAGAAATAATATATATATATATATATATATATATATATATATATATATATATATATATATATATATTAATTTCGTGGATGTGTTTTTCGTAATTGCCTGTGAAAATTTACTTAATCAAAAGAATAAGCAGTTTCTGCATACCCTAATTACGTAAGGATTAATTTAATGAAAAATAACACAAATTGACACTGAAACTGCTATAATATATTTAGAAAGGTATATGAAATACATATAATTTCTGGAAGTTGAAACGTTGATTAGGAAAAAAGTTATAAACAATCAAAGATAGGTATATTTTCACTGCTTGGGTGGCTGAACTTTACTTCGGCTGAAACGCTTGATTTTGAGGGCGTCGTATACCATTGATAAAAATTATTATTTTTCCTGGTTTCTAGTCATTTGAAGTATGTAGAATTGACATTTATCAAGAAATAACCGTTTTTCAAAAAATAAAATTCGGTGCCTATGCGCGCGTTTCGGCCTTCCTCAGACCACCGTGCATCGCCTGAAAATCTTCATACTACACCATAATTTACACAAACGCGTACTAAAAATAATCTGTAATAAAAAAATTTTCCGCGGACCGGATAGTTTAAAATACCCAGTTTCGAACTCCAGAAATTTAAGTCTTGGAAGCTCCCTGCGCAAGTAAAAGACACGTTTCCTCCTAAACCATTGACCGTAACAATTCATACTCTACGAAAAAATTTGCCCTTAACTGTTGCAAATGTAATTTGTAATAAAAATTTTCTGGCGGACTGGTTTGTTTAAATTATATGTTCGAATCACAAAAATGCCCTCTGGCGAAAGCTCTGCGCAAGGAAAGAGACGTTCCTTCCCAACCATCGCCTGGAAAATTCATACTTACCACAATTTACACAAAACGCATAGTTTGAAGAACCCAAAGGGTTAGTTTCAATAACCGAGGTTCGAATTCCTGAAATAAATAGGTCCTGGGAGCTCCATGCGCAAGAAGTCACATCGTCTTCTCCTAAACCTTTAGCCTTAATACTTTATACTCTGCGCCAAAATGTGCCCTAAACTTATGCTAACTGCAATCTACAATAAAATTTGCCATGGACCTGTTTTTAAATTAAGCAGGTTCGAATTTCGTGCGGTACGTCTTGGGAGCCCCCTTCGCAAGGAAAAGATACGTCTCCTCCTAAACCATTAGCCAGTGTTGCCAAACGACCAGTTCTATTATTCCCACTGCATCAGCATGCTGCGTTGTTAATAATGGCAGGAATAAATTCTTTTGCTGCACTTCACGATACTGGAAGTGGTGTGAACTTAATTACTTGGTATGCAGTCAGTGTTTCCAAATTACCTAATGGTAAGAGCACCTGTAACAATTTCTAGCATTAGTCTGTAGAAACTGTGACAAGCACTCACAGTTTCTGTCACCCTTAAACCATGCAATAGCCTTACGGTGTTGGCATGTCAAATAACATGTTCGGTTGTATTTAACATTCCCAAGGCACTTTCATAATTTTAATTGTGATGAATGGAACCTGCCCACAAACGTAGTTTTTGCAGATTCCAAATTTGAAAATTCTAAATCCATTACGTTGTATTTGGAGCAGATGTCTTTTTGACATTTTGCTGCCGACCAGATTACAGATCTAATGGTGTTCATCCCAGCTCCTATGGAACAAATTAGATGGATAGTTGCGGGTAAAACCCCAATATTTTCCTTCCCTTTATTGCATTGCAATTTATTCAAACTCCTTTTCGAGTTGCCTGACCAAATCAAACACTTTTTGGGAAGTATAAGATTTTTCTCCTCTCAAACAAATTTTGCATGAGGAAGAAATCGTTGGATTGCACTTTCTCTCCACCCACTACAGAAACCCAACTTGTGGTAAATCTGGTAGTATGTGGTAAATCTTCCAACTAATTTTAATTTACATTCATAAGGTGAATCGAAACCGCAGGCAATTAAACGCCTTTAGCAATCGAAAGAAGACTCGAAGGGGACCCCCAATTAGAACAGTCCTATCATAACTTTATTAATGAGTATGTTGAGTTAGGGCATACGCAACCAGCACCCAGCTGTAGCAGTCCTATTAATTATTATATTCCTCATCACCCAACCTTTAAACCTTCAAGCTCAACCACAAACAAAATTGTATTTGATGTACTCAGCTAAGACCACCACTGGTGTTTCACTTAATGATGTCCTCTGAAATGGCGGTAAAATTCAGGACGATCTTTGATCTTTTAATAAATTTAAAATCCACAAAATTGGCAGTGTTGCTGATCTTAAGATAATGTTTCGACAAGTTAATGTGGATCCAACTGACTAAGAATTTACAACGAGTCTTGTGGAGAAATTCACCCTCTGAGCCCATAAAACAATTCGTATTAACTGCAGTGACATATGGTTTAAAACCAGCCATTTTCCTTGCTGTTCGCACTTTACATCATCTATCCACTGACGAATGCACTAGCTTTCCCATAGGGTTACATGTGCTGAAGTCAAATTTTTATGTTAATGTTTTTCTGTACTCTTCCCCAAATTTGAATGTTGCCAAACAAACAAAATTTCAACTCAATGCTCTCCTATCAAGGGGTATTTTTGTACTATACAAATGGGCTTAAAATGACAAGTCTGCATTGTCAGATATTACAGATGACCTGTTAGTCAAATCCAATCACAAAATTTTCGAATCCAAGGATTCCGAATCAGTTTCCGCCTTAGGTATTTCTTGGAATACTGACATTGACATGTCTAACTTGGTGCTATCAGGCAAAATTGATAAAACCAAGTTCACTAAAAGAACTATGTTATCTGTAATTGTCTTCTTGTTTGATACACTCGAGTTACTAGCTCCATGCATTATTGTTTGCAAATTACTATTTCAGAATTGTGGGATTACTCCCTCAACTGGGATCAATCACTTCCACCTGATATTGCTACTGCATGGCAAGAGGTGTTCACTTCATTAATTGATATTCCCGAAATTCACATTCCACAGTGTGTTTTGCCTTCTGATTATTCTATGATTGAATTACACGGTTTTCTGCCAGCAATCTAATAGCCTACGGAACTGCAGTTTATGTACGCTCTACCAACGAACATGGTGTTTATACTGTAATGTGCTTTCGACATGTGTCAGTGTCCGCACAACAGCTTATGGGAGACCTTCCCGCTGTACGTGTTACTTCCAGCCCCACCTTTAGCACCGTGGGGGTGGAATATTCAGATCATTTTTGGCTAAAATTAGGCATTCGCGGCAAATCCCGCACTACGGTTTATCTTGCATTATTCGTGTGCATGGTTACAAAAGTCGTCCACATTCAAATTGTTTCCTCTTTAACCACAAAAGCCTTTATAATGGTATTAAAACGCTTTACCTTTCGTCGTGGTATTCCCACCACAATTTACTCGGACAACGGTACTACTTTTGTGGGAGCAAACAAGCGGTTAAATGCGTTTCATGAATTATTTCAATCTTTAGCCTTCCAAAGGGAAATTATTGATTTTTGCACCAATTCTCATATCAACTGGCACTTCATACCACCTAGATCTCCTCACGTCGGAGGAGTTTGGGAAGCTGGCATCAAACTTTTGAAACGCCACTTGCTAAAAGAATTAGGTGAAGTTACGCTTTCTTATGAAGATATGCTAACCACCGTGATTCATGTCGAGGCCATTTAAATTCTAGACCTCTCATTCGTCCCACGAATGACGTCTCTGAATTTAATTACCTCACCCGCGGTCATTTCTAATTGGTAGGCCGCTCACGGTTCTGCCAGATCCTAACGCCCTCCAACCCTCGTCATTGTGCTCCCACTGGGATCATACACAGCACGCACTTGCCTCCATCTGGAAACGGTGATCAAGAGAATATTTGCAATCTCTCCAACAACGTTCCAAATGGACTTCCACCTCTCCTAATGTGAAGGTGGATGCTCCTGTGTTATTAATAGATGAAAATCTCCTACCTCTTGCACGGAGAATGGGCATTATCACTCAGCTCTTTCCCGGGCGCGATGGTCGCGTACGGACAATACAAGTCAAGACAAAGGCGCACTCTCTAATACAACATATTAATCGTCTTTGTCCCCTCCCCATTGAGGACCCATAAACTTCATTTATTGTACATTTGGTACATAGATTAGTCATTAGGTCATATTTTGCTCTATTTTCAGTGTAGTGATTATTTTATTGCATTTTGTATGTGTCATTGTTTGCATTTGCTTATCATTTTATTTCTTTGCAACATGCCACTTCTCGAATTGAAATATCTTTTATTTCATCTATCTTGTTTGTGGTAAATGTCCCCATTATTATTGCCAGTGTTAAATTACTTTAGTTTGTGTCATCCCATTTGTTAATATTAAAGGATTTAACTTGCAACTTCTTTATTAAATTCTATTAAGTAGCTTGATTGTTTATACGTGGAATCATTCCCATGATGCATTCATTGCTTTTAATCACGACGCTTCGCGTCTGCCTCACTGTCTTCCAGTGAGTTTTCCCTTACATGGCGTTTTGCGTCTGTTCCTTCTGCTTCGCACTAGGCTCTTACACATATTTCATTTACCCTTTCTGCTCCGCAGAAGGTTCCTACATGTATATTTCCTTACATGGCGTTTCGCGCCTGCCCTTTCTGCTCCGCAGAAGATTCTTCTATATACATTTTTTCATACGGAGTTTCGCGCCTGCCCTTTCTGCTCCGCAGAAGATTCTTCTATATAAATTTTTTCATACGGAGTTTCGCGCCTGCCCTTTCTGCTCCGCAGAAGATTCTTCTGTATACATTTTTTCATACGGAGTTTCGCGCCTGCCCTTTCTGCTCCGCAGAAGATTCTTCTATATACATTTTTTCATACGGAGTTTCGCGCCTGCCCTTTCTGCTCCGCAGAAGATTCTTCTGTATACATTTTTTCATACGGAGTTTCGCGCCTGTTCTTTCTGCTCCGCAGAAGATTCTTCTATATACATTTTTTCATACGGAGTTTCGCGCCTGCCCTTTCTGCTCCGCAGAAGATTCTTCTATATACATTTTTTCATACGGAGTTTCGCGCCTGCCCTTTCTGCTCCGCAGAAGATTCTTCTGTATACATTTTTTCATACGGAGTTTCGCGCCTGTTCTTTCTGCTCCGCAGAAGATTCTTCTATATACATTTTTTCATACGGAGTTTCGCGCCTGCCCTTTCTGCTCCGCAGAAGATTCTTCTATATACATTTTTTCATACGGAGTTTCGCGCCTGTTCTTTCTGCTCCGCAGAAGATTCTTCTATATACATTTTTTCATACGGAGTTTCGCGCCTGTTCTTTCTGCTCCGCAGAAGATTCTTCTATATACATTTTTTCATACGGAGTTTCGCGCCTGTTCTTTCTGCTCCGCAGAAGATTCTTCTATATACATTTTTTCATACGGAGTTTCGCGCCTGTTCTTTCTGCTCCGCAGAAGATTCTTCTATATACATTTTTTCATACGGAGTTTCGCGCCTGCCCTTTCTGCTCCGCAGAAGATTCTTCTGTATACATTTTTTCATACGGAGTTTCGCGCCTGTCCTTTCTGCTCCGCAGAAGATTCTTCTATATACATTTTTTCATACGGAGTTTCGCGCCTGCCCTTTCTGCTCCGCAGAAGATTCTTCTGTATACATTTTTTCATACGGAGTTTCGCGCCTGTTCTTTCTGCTCCGCAGAAGATTCTTCTATATACATTTTTTCATACGGAGTTTCGCGCCTGTTCTTTCTGCTCCGCAGAAGATTCTTCTATATACATTTTTTCATACGGAGTTTCGCGCCTGTTCTTTCTGCTCCGCAGAAGATTCTTCTATATACATTTTTTCATACGGAGTTTCGCGCCTGTTCTTTCTGCTCCGCAGAAGGTGCCCACACGTATATTTTCTTGAGCATGGCGTTTGCGCCTCTCAAGCCCGAACTTGTCACTATTTGACAAGATTCAAAATTCACAAGATCACTGCAATCTCTTTTCAAATTTCTTGCACAACGGGCTTTTCGTTGCCCTGATCATTGCGATCTTGCTAAACCCAATTACGACTTGATTACACCGAGTCCCCGTCGATGTAGGCTCTCAAGTATTCCTTTCCTTCACAAGTTATTTTTCTTCTCCCCATTGTACATTCTCATTCTTCTATAACATCCTGTCTCATTTCTTCTCCTTCTTGTATTTCACTGGCTCCCTCTGTATGCTGAACGCCCACCCATGTGTTTGCCGTGCATGGCGACCCGTGTCGGAGGGAATGTGTGTCCTGGCGGTTGAGGGGCCTGTCTGTTTCCCAATTACTCTCCTCGTGCTACTTTTTTTCTTGGCATTCAGGCATACGTGCTTCTACGTATTTTGGGGAACATTCCTTGTAGGTCTCAATATACTTGCTTTGGCTATGGACTCTTCTAGACGGGCGGTCGGGAGCTAACCCACTCCCGATCAACCGGCTTGGACTAGGTCTTGTACCGAACTCCAGGGTGAGCGGGGGGATCCACGGCGGTGCAGCGCTGTGGTAACCCCCCACTATATCCCCGTGGCAACCCTGGCACTCCGATGGAGTGTCCCCTTGATGGGCTCCGTGGTGGGTGGGGACCACGGCGATGAATCTGATATCCTCTTAATGGATAAAAACCCTACCCCCCGCCCTCTTCCATAAGGAACAGGAGATTTGTTGGTGAAAGAGTAAATCTTGGGAGTCTTTTGTAATGAATCTGACAGACCTACTAACCTGACAAAAACACCTGACTTCAGTTTCCACGCACCATGATAAAATGGAAATGTTGTTGTAACCAAATTATTTTAAAAGTACGAATTTTGACTAATACTATTTATTAACAAAGCATTTATAATTATGTTGATGTAATAAAAACAATTGTTTTGAATGATTTTGATTTTTCAGAGACCTTCAAGCATTCGAACTGAAATATCTCAAAAAGTAAGTTTTGAATAGTTAGCGGATTTTCTTTGTAAGCTTTTCTATCCCCTTTAAAATTCATTTGAATCATTTTTCTACTTAAGGTTAAAAATCACGAGAAAAAAAACTAGACAGAAAAATACTGTTTTTTTTTGGGCTCTCGGATTTAAAACGGATCTGAGAGGCCGGAAACTTGGGGATTTAACTAGTGCCCTTAACCTGGTACATACAACAAACTCAAAGCAATTTTTTTAATGATCTTCTCCAGGTAAATTGTACATACCGACTAAACTATTGCAAATATTCCTAAATTTGATAAACATTATTTTAAAACATTATTTACTTTGGCTTTAAATTAGTCCTTAATTAGAACTTTATTTTCGACCGATTAAAAATTAAAATTAAAATTACAAATCCTTTTTAATAATAATGCAGGTCTTAATTGGACGTAATCAATTGATAATTTTCGTAATTATGATAAAACATTTTGATTTTCACGAAGAACACTTCCCCGCTCCTCAAAATTCTTAGAATCAATACAAAAGCCATTCGTAGTCAACCAAAATCATGACCCAACCCGTGAAAAAAAAAACATTTTCTTTGCCAGCTCTTCCGAAAATGCAGTATTTCACTTTTAAGAATATAACTATTAAAAATATGAGTATTTAAATTCCAATACATGCTTATTATATGTGCCAAATTGAAAAACTCAATGGTTCCCACTTAATTTTTACCAGTTTCCCAAATATCAATTTTCTTATCGAAAATTCATCGTTTCCGGTGCAAGACGTCATAACTTTTTCTTACGAAGTACCTTCGAAAGAGCGGGAAAGTAATAATATTCGCAACCATTAGGGCTATCAGAAAAACTAAGTTGGTCCCATTGGTATTGTCTACAATGTATTTAAATTTCTTGTTGATAGATTCAATGGATTTTTAGTTAAATTGATTCATACAGATGGACAGACAGACAAAGAATTGATTTGATGGAGATGCGTTTCAGTAATCGAACAAGTTAAAAAAAATTAAAGTTGAAAATTCGAAAATCAAATACAGACAATACCGGTTTATTTATCTGCATTGATTGCATTTATGAATAGATGTGCTTCGAATGATTTTCAATAAAGTTTCTCCAAAACTCAGTTTTCTGGGAAAAGAAGGTTCAAATTTTGCATTTTCGGAAAAGCTGAAATGGCATTTTAGCAAAATCGGTTCCAAATTTATCAACGAAAATTTGTGTATAGGACCAGGTTTTACATTTTTTACTAAGGCTTTTACTATCCAGTCGTCAGCCCGTTACCCTTTACGTCCCGATAGGACGCATGTTCGGCCATACACTACACCAACACAGTTGCGGGTTCCTCTCATGAGAGGTTAAATAAAAACATATTTCCCAGTCAAGGTTTGCAATGTTTTTACTGGCAAAAAATAACACTCGACAACGAGTATTAAGCTTCATGTCTACATTTCATCGTTTAATATAGTAATACAATACATATATTAATATAGAATATACAATAAAATAATTTGCCACAGTAACCTGTCTAATCTAGTTATTTTATTAGGATAAATTAATAACTTTACAAAATACGTTTTAGAGTCATTTGAATAAACACGTCTCCGAGATAGCAGATTTCTCTTGTGAAATACCTCATCATCAATTTCTCAAATGACCGAATACAAAAATACTGTATGGTCAGGAACACATTTTAATAAAAATAGTTTTGATGTGTGAAGTACTAAAAAAACTAAGGGTGTTTAAAATTCATTTAGTCACAGTGAAAATTTTCTACTGCAGACTTTATTATTGGCAAGTGCAGCTGTAAGCAAAAGGAAGATTTGTGATCTTTTGTTTTGGAGACCAAATTAATTATTTCTCGTCAATATAACGTAAAGGTGATTGCATTTTACATTGGGTTCTTTACCGCAAATATTAAAAACCTTGTGTGATACTTAGTATTTGAGGAATTTTACGTGAGAATCAGGAACGAGATGACTCTTACAAAATATTTTTAAATCTTAATGTTTGCAAAGGTAGAAACACCAGCTTTTGTCTATTGCGTGATCACTTTGGGGAAACACACATACTCGTATCAATATATTATTTACATTTAATTTATGTATGATGTCCAACACAACGCATTGAAATTAATATTTGCATTATTAAAACAATGGTATTTTTAGGTTATGATATTTTTGTTTTGCCGGCCTGGATGGTCGAGGTGGCTAAGAGCGAGTACCGACTCAGCGCTTAGGGTCGCGGGTTCGAGTCCCGCCTTGGGCATGGCTGTTTGTCCCTTGACTTTGTATGTGTTGTCGCGGAGGGCCTCGCGTTCTGCTGACCCCAGATCAGAGGAGCCCGCAAGTGTTTGTCTAGTGTATGGTCGAATATGCGTCCCTTCGAGACGTAAAGGGCAACCGGCTGACGGCTGGATAAAAGCCCTAGGAAAAAATATTTTTGTTTTCAGGAGACGAGCAATGCACACGTTTTTTACATGTCCTCGGAATGTTACACCTACTTCTAGAAAAGCAGACCTACGCAAACACTGTTTTCGCTAATCCATTGAGAATCACTAGAGATCCTCCTCAGTCATAAATGATTTCATAATTGTAAATCGTATTATTATTTCTAAATTTTTTAAAACGTCCGAAATTTATATCACGACAATCGCGAGAAAAAACGAACCTTTTCTGTACAATATCGTTGCAAAATTGAATTTTGTTTATTTTTTATAGTTTTTTACATTTTATACAAAATTGCCAATTTATTGGATATGTGTCTACTAACACATCTTCAATATTATTACATTGCACATTTATAATTTTAAGGAATTGTTATTAAATATTTTAAGCGATATAAGCAATTAATTATTTTTTTTGATTTGGGGAAAATTTTATTCAAATTGCACAAGTTTAAAAAGTAATTTAAGTAAAGTACTATAATATGAATTAAAGTTGAATTTGTTTACTGTAACGAAAATATGTGTTACTGTTGAAACGCGCTGCTACTACGCTTTAAAAGTAACTTCCTATCGATTGATAGTTTGCGTTCGCATATAGCAAATGTCACGCAGAGACGATTTTGCAAAGAAAATCTAAATAACACAATGGTCTCAAATTCATAATTCATTGACATTTGGTAGCACTTTTTGGCTACATTTAATATGCAAGTAGGCGTTGAAGGCCGGGAAGAAGGAGAAATGTGCGCTATCGCTGTTGGCTTCAGGGTCACCATTGCGTTTCTTTTACTTAGGTCTTAGGGTTCCGGAAGTGATACTAAATATTTCATCACTAACTTGGGAATTCATGTTGCTTACCATGAGATAGAAATGATGAACAAATGACTGGAGTTTTAAAAAACTCTGCCTTTGGAATACTGCATCAGAAGTCCTACTGGCTATTGTAATTAGATTTTCGGCCATTCGTCAATAATATGTCGTACACTATCTAGTGAATTATGTTATACGTCCTAAGGCGAAAGATCTCCCCACTAAAGCGACCCACATATGTTATTGGTGTGTCGAAAGAATGTTGTAATTGCGGAATTGTAACCGTACACCCATCCCTCTGTACTCCAAGATGTATACACACTACAGATTAACTTCCTGTTATGCCTAAAATATCTTATGCTCATTCCAAACTTGAGCCAAACAACCTGTCTAATCTCTGGACTTTGGGATCTTAACTGATAGGTTATCAGTCATACTCATACACTGGATTGTATACAAATTAAATATATTTTCACTCTTTCAAAAAAAAATTGCAAACATTATCCTGGATTCTATGCGCCATGACTCCTTTTACATTTGTCTCCACCAAAACCTTGTTTCACAATATAGTGAAAGAATGAGAATCCTTCATATGTGATTCTAATTCCTGATCACCATACACTTACTATAATTACACGTGATATCAAACCCAAAATTGGTTTCACAATATAGTGGAAGCTTGAGATGATTAACAAAAGGCTCTGACTTGCAGCAATAACCTTTCATACCTCTGAGAAGTAAAGACAACTAATTTAACAAAATGTTACGTCCACTGTTCAACATGCAACAACTAAAACCTCTCATTTACAATGGAAACAACTGAGATGAATCTTTTTAACCACTTCCCCCCCCCCATTCTAAGCAAAATGCAGACTCCCATTTGCTAAAGCTTAATCAGTCACCATAAAATTGTTTGTCTGTGGTCTACTCTTCGTACATTAACTTTACGGGTTGTGGTAGCACCAATAATGTCGCCGTACTACACACCCTCACTCAGAGGCTATTGTGAAATAATCTCGCTGCCGAACAATCCTTCAGTATCCCAAAGTCAACTGGCTTGATCCAATCTCATTATTTTCACAAAAAAAACACACTGGCATAAAGCAAAAGTGAACACGTCTACTTATCGGTGACTATGTTATAACGCTGGCAGGCGAAGTCCAGAATGTTCTTGGCCGGTTCACGGTTCCAAGCAGCAAAGAGTATATCTCAGAGATGGCACTCAATGTTAAACAGAGAAGCCTTATTTGCCCAACTTCCGGAGCAGCCATGTGCAATCGTATTGCTTTCTATTGGGCAAATGAACAGCCAATAGCGTAGAAGTAACCGGAAAATTTGAAAAAAACAGGTACGCTGGAATTTAAAAATTTTCTCCATATTCACTCTATATAGTGAATCCATATATTTATCCAAAATCACCCCCTTTATTTTCAACCTTAACTTATCAAAAAATAACAAAAATAATTGTATGGATTTTATGGAAGAAAAATCAAATTAGAGCAGTAAAATCTAGTTTTTATTGAACACATTTTTACACAATTTTAGACAATACACAATTTTATAATTTCAATAGCATTAACAATTTTGCTATACATAAGGCAATAAACACAGTGCACGTGTTCAAATGCATCTTTACTTGCTTAGAGACATGCCAAATTAATGTGAATACTATGGAATACTACTTTATTACAGAGCACTATATATGAACAGTGCTTAAAAGAAAAAAATAGAACATTATCGCATCACTTCTCAGGTAAAACAAATCATTACGATACAATTGGTGAAAGTGTCATTTTATTTTGCGAGTAGGAAAGGTGGTGACATAAGGCCAATAGGACATGTGCCCCAATCCTACGAGCAAAATAAAATCACTTTCACCGTGAATATTTAATCAGTATTACTGCTTTCATTTTATTTTAATTCAAAAATATAAATCACCTAATTATGTACTGTTACATAAAGGTCATTAATAGCTGATTAGGTCAGATGACAGTTATGTTTGTTTCTTGCTTTAACAGTTGTATCTGAACCTTTGAGCATTGTGCCATTTTTAGCACTAGTGCTAAAAATTGAACTTTTAGCATGTTGTCCAAACCTTAAACGTAACTGCACTTACTAGTGGCTTTAGATATAATAAAAATAACAAATACTCTATTTTTGTTATCTACTTTTCCTTAGGAGGTTTAACAATCTATCTTTTCAGTTTCAGTTTCAATTTTATCGAGATGCATTGTAATGTCACGTGCATTATAATATCACATTTTTTTAAACCAATGAGTGGAATTTCCCATTGTCCAACTTTGATCCAAAATGTTCATTATAAAAGAATACTGCATTTAAAACTAGAGCTCAGGTGTTTATGACATACAGATGTTGAAAATAAGGGTGCATTTACAATTTAACATTTAAGAGAACATAACCAAAAATATGACTTGGAAAACTATATTTTTTACAAAACTCCATCAGAGTTTCAAGTAAATGTTTTTTTGGTTGTAATCTATTAAATGAGACCTTTTTGGTCCTTCTATTACATTTTTTATGATTTAGTTCATCTTGGTACCCCCACTACGTGGAACAGGTTACCAGAAATGTGCAGGATCTTATGTTCAATTGAAAAGGAAATTGATTATTTGATATTCATAATTTTATCGCATCCAATGACAGAGTACACACTGATCTTAATGCTCCATCACTTATACTATTACGAACTGTCAGATCAGAAGAGGTGTCTGCAAACACTTTGTAGAGAATTAAGAATGCCATTTACTGCACATAACAATAATTCTTTAAAATTTTCTCTCTAAGCTCGGACTCCTCAAAGAAAATAATTTTAAAAACAAAATTATCTCTTCATGTTATCTCACAGTATTAGGGTATACTTTTAAATTAAAATTATAGATCATTATTTTCACTCTTATGAATCATTTACATGCGTTTTTAATTGGAAAAATTCAGATCAGAATCAGAAATATCAGCAATAATCTTTCACATTTTTTTCATGTCAGTCTGCCTGCAATACCCATATGGTAAATATGCTCTAATAATAAATAAGGTCATGAAAAAGGCTAGAAAATGTATATGCCACACTTGATGTACCAGCATTCTGAAAGACAGAAGAACCTGTAACAATCAATAATATATTGTTACCAATACAGTATGGTTTCAGTAGCATACTTCTATTTGCCTTTCACACACATTCAAAAAACTCGCCATTTTCAGTACGAACTGCTGCCTGTGCACAAGGATCTGAAAATTGCTGGATGACAAGGAATGAAAAAATGCTGGTAAGACTCTCTTTAAACAATATACTATTGTGTAATAAAAATGAATATCCCCCAAACAAATTGCTCATTTGTAATCTTGAAAAAATCTGTTCTGTTTGAAGCTCTATTGCCAAGAGGGAGGGAAGGAACTACAAATGTAAACAATAAAAAAAGAGTTAAACTGCGCTACGCTATGGACAGATGAATTCTATTTTTAAAAAATCTTACCAGTTACAGCCATTGAATTTGGTTACATCTCGATGGGCTCAAACAAGGGAAAATGAACACAAACATGAAATAGAAGTTCCAAAACTTTCAACTAAATTATTTGAATGCCCTTTCAAGACAAACACCATGAATACTGTCAGCAAATGTATCGGGCACATTTCCTCCAGCATACCATAGTTTCTGTATCCACAAATGATCAATTAGTATCCCAAGTTTTCAGAAGCATTATTGTTCCCAGTTACATGCTGTTGCAGAAAATGCTCTTCGCATATTGACTCACTAATGGTTAAATGTCCATTTGGCGAGAGCTGGTTCCCAATATATTTTAGCCATTCTGCCTCTAAAACAAATTATTTATTTTACAGACGTAATTTAAAAAAATAATATAACTGCAGCATTAATCAAAAAATTACATGCGTAAGATACGTAAGATACGAAAAATGAAACTCACTTTTTCACATTTCTTGGAAACCCAAATCACCACGTTTTAATGGCTAGTTTTCTTTTAAATTTGTGCAATTGGACACCCAGCATCTTCTTGTAGTCATAACACACACTTCAGACAATACGATTCAGCTGCAAATCACTAGATTTCTTTCCTAAACTCTAAGTAACTGGTGGCTAGAGACCGTTAACGGTCCCACAATAAGCACGCATAAATCATACATCCTACACTGGAGACAGAAATTCAACCAGCTGAGATAGCGCAAACTAGGAAAATGATTGGTGAAAATACGATTGCATATGGCGTCGGGCGTGAAATTAAAATAACAACTTCCCGCCTATCTAGTGACAGACCATTGCCAAGCAGCGCCTTTCTCTCAGACACCTCCAGACGCACTCGTGGCACCTTCCATTACCCTAAAAGTTTATTACTCTCTCTCAAGCTTCTACCCCCACTACCCTAGTCAAATGAGCGACTACTTATATGTTTGTCACATAGTTTACACTGCTTAGCCTAGTCAAAAGTGCAACTAGGTTATATTGTGACTTGTACGGTCACAGAATTTACACTGTTCATTGTTGCAACATACAAGAAATGTGAATTTAATAATTGTGATAGTTTTCTCTTTTTACTCCATTCCCGTAAATATTTCGAAAACAATTAAATCATATTTTTTACCTAAATACTATATTTACTTTACAACCTGTAAATTTCAAAGAATAGTTGTTCCTATTGAAAAGGCGATCATGCCAGTAAATGGACAAAGTTTACAAATATTATAAATAACAAATACAGTAATATCTAATATTTTTAAACTAAAGGGCTCCACTCTAGAAAATAAACAAATTTTCTTTGTTTTCATTTCATATTTTCAAGTAAGAACGTTGCTTTGCTATTGGTTTGGTATTCCGGCAAGATCTGTTGGCCCCTTTTATTTCCACCAGCGTATAATAACAAGGCTTGTACATTCAGTACCTTGCGCTTCGGGTTAAAGGTAATTATTATTAATTCTTAAGCAAATATTTTACCCTTCTAATGACCGTTTATCGCGCTCTGCACGTCAATGTTTTTTATTCCGTCAGGCATCTTCCTCTATTCTTCTACTCTTCATTGTCAAATCGATGACGGACTTCCAAGATTTACTTGGCCTTCCTCGGTTTCTTCTTTCGAAAAGGATCCACTAAAAGACAATTTTTGGTATTCTGTCAGCATGCATTCTCATTAGATAGCCATACCATTGGAGTTGTTTGAATTCTACATTTTCGATCACTTGTCTCTCTATCTGCATTATCTAATCTCATCGTTTGGTATTATATCAAACAGAGTATACTGACAACATCGTCTCCAAAACTTCTTTTTTATAGCATTTAACTGAGAGTTCATTGCACCATTTTTAACCCAAATTTCGGATCCATACGTAACCCAACTCTCCACCATTGTCTTGTATATTTGTCTCTTAGTTTGCTTTCGAATATTCTTATTCCATAAAATATTATGAAGTGTACTAGTAATTGCCCTTCCCTTGCATATTTTTTATGACATTATCATCAGATCCATCTTCGCTAAGAGTCACTCCAAGATATTTAAATTCCTTTACTACTCCAAATATACCTATTTCTGTTTCTAGATCATTCCCGGATTTCCCTACAACCATGTAGCTTGACTTCTCATTATTTATTTTGAGTCTCCATTTTTTATATGTTTTTATTAATTTCTCGGTTAAAGGTGACAGGAAAAAATAATTATTTTTCTACATATTTTTCAAGTAAGATTTTGCAAGTAAAATTTGCGCGACACATAATTAAGTTTTCCAATATTACGCAGTAAACTATTGAAGTAAATGTGATGATGCTTGAAACCAAAACAACACTAAAAATATATAAAGTGCTTGTTAACTTTACTTACGCAGTTAAATTTTAAGGAATGAATTAGTGATGAAGTTCAATGATTGAAAAAATAATCCTGGACTCTTAAAACGAAATATTTAGATAACAAATATTCTACATTTTTTCGACCAAATATATTTATCATTCCCAATGTGAATATTCTGAAAGGCTAAATTGTTAAGAATATTATTGATTCATAAGTAAGTATATCTCTCATTAAATGTTCTAATCAGTGATTCATTTAAAAATATACATCTTTTAACCAACTCGCCTACGCGCGGATCCAAAAGAAAAGACCCGGGGAAACGTGACACCCTCTTGACGATGATAATAAAGATACACTTTCGTAATGAACTAGTAGAAAAACGGAAATGAAAATAGAAAGTTTTTTGAACGAACATAATAAGTCACAAACAAGTCTTAAATAAATGTCATTTAAATTGTTTGAAAATATGAATAGTTATCGCGTTATTTCGACAGAGATATAAGAAATATTTATCGTGTGATCATTTATCGTGTTGCAAGCAGGGAGACAATTCCCCGATATATGCGTAACATTACACAACTACAAATTCCGTATACTTTGTTTCTCAAATAGGAGTGACAAAAGCAAAAGATTTTGCATAATAAGTAGTAAAAAATACTTGTCTTCCTGTCGTTTTGACACATTTTTCAGACATCATTTATCTATCCGTGATGTTTGGCTGTTGTTCTTCAAAAACAGCATTGTCGCAGCACAGAGGTAGGCGAACGGCAAACGTCGCGGCCCGTTAGATTGCGTTGGAACTTAGTGAATTTGAATCGAATCCGTAAAATTTTGTTTCTTTCAATTTTTCTTTGTATATTACTTGTAGCAAAGTGTAAGATTCAAGCAAGGAACAAATTTCAGCCAGAAATCTTGAAACAATTTTTAGGCGCAGAGAGACATGAATACTATAAAATTATTAATAACAAAGGAATATTAAGGTTTGGAAAGGAAACGCACGTAGGGGTATAAAGTCAAAAAAGGCTATAAAATGGGAAATATGGGGAAGTGAATGACCTTGTGAACAAGCTGTTGACTAAACTCCAGAGCTTTGTAGTGTAAATGTCATAAAATGGTTTCTTCTCGCAGAGAAAAGGAGTGTTTAGAAGATTATCGACGTTGATGTTTGGAATTGATTTTCATTGATTGGAATTGATTTTCTCATCGACTAAAAAAACTGCTGAGGCCTTCCTGGATTCCATCACACGTTTCTCCGTTCACAAGTCTCGCGCCTAATTCGTTGTGCAAAGACGCTATTTCTGGGAACGGACGGGCTTCTTTATCGGACAAATGTTATCTGAAAATTCATTGAACTTTCGCATTTCTGCAATAGAAAATATTAAATAAATTACCCCTAGGTGACAATAAAAATGCAGAGTAATCTACGCGTCCCTATAGAATAGTACATTCTATTTATAAATACTTCAGTTCAGCGTAATAAATTTTCGCTGCCAGTCACGTGGCTCTCAGCCTCGTTGAGCTGAGTCGTCATCTTTTCCTCCCCTCCGCCAAGGTGAGATTTATTTATTTACTTAGTAAAAAACTGTATGTGACGTATGGGGGAGAAAATCATCTGCGCACGCTTTTTTGAGTTTCAGTATCCCTTCTCAACAAAGAAAAACATTTCAAAAACTAGATATTTTCGTTGCCGAATTATAGAAAACTTATTTGTAACGGTAAACGAACGAATAGATTTGATTTTTCTGTATTGTTAACAAAATAGAAACTCACCCTAAGCTCGACTACCACTACAAGCAAAAGGAAAGCTCAACAAAACGTGCGCATAGTAAAGCTACATTTACGTCCATTAGCAAATCAAGGGGCCACCTCAGCATTTGCTTAATGAATCAGGGAAACAGGACAAAAATCCGATCGAGATGGGGGTCATTGATCCGGAAGCTGAAGTACATTACTTGTTACAGGCATTCAAGTATTTTTTTAATTATACAATGCAAATGTAAACTAATTCATTATACTATATCTTGGTTTCGTTAAAGTAAACATTTTTCTTTTTGACGATCAGTATAGTTTGTAATTGTATCAGTGGCGGCTCGTGGTCATACTATTAGGGTGTGCAACGCCTCTTTTCTCTCTCCCTTCCTACCACCCTCTCCCTTCCTCTCTCTCTCTCTCTCTCTCTCACACACACACACATACACACACACACACACTAACACACACACATGCCCATACATACGGGCATACATTACAAGCAAACACATATATTCATTAACATAAATAATGACAAAACAAGGCATCTTATGAAGTTTGATAACATGTTGAATAGTTTCTTTTAGTATCAGTAACGAGGATTGGTCGCATTTCTTTTCACTACACCCACTTCGACTTCGCTCAGCAAGGACCCCTCCGAAATATTTACAATTTGCTTCGTGTCACCGCATGATTCGGCACTTCCAGAACGGTTTTTTAAATGGTGTCAAGAAACACATTCATTCGAAACTTTTTTACTCGCACTTTTGCTATATTTTCCATAAACTCGCTGTACAAATTTAAGGTTAAAAATACAAGTTTCTGTACCCAATACTCAAAAAACCTGTATAGGATGCCGTCTACACTGTTTGCCGAAACACAAAGGTTGTGTCGCTTCAGTTAATGCTGTTTCTTTTCAGCAATTTTTTCTGTGACTTTTCCATTGATGTCATTTTAATATTTTCGACGCTATTCATTGTCAGCTGCACAAACATACTTCACAGAAAAACAAACACTCTAACTTCGGTTTTTCAAAACGTAATAAAAAGTAGCTTACTACATACGTTTACACAATACATTTTGGTTTTCACGGGCTTCGGGATGGATTTGTAATTGCAATTTGCTTTAAAATAACATTCGATTATCACATTACTTATGAATACAACACTGCACAGCAATGTGTTTGCGTTTCGCGCGCTACCGAAGAATTCCTTTGGAAGGGATGAGAGCTCATTTAAGTGGAGAGATATCTCGCACTTTCTTCGTTCAATGTCACACTTCTCTTAAAAACTTGTGCTAGCCGAGTGTTATATCTTCACGACATGTCAAGGCACTTCCAGAGGTCGCCACTGCGTCTGCGCAGAATTATCTGCACTGTCCGGAGTTTCCTCCAATTCGCCCATAAGCGACCATTGTTCCCCCACTTTCCCTTTCATCTCCGCGGGACCCGCCGACACACTCGGCTCGTTCGCATTTCCCGAGTGTGCTCTAGCTGGCTGCCACGAAGGGCGGCGGACTGTCAATCGCAGCTTCAAAACGGCGCGTGTTTTGAAATATCATGTTTAGGAAACGCTCTGAGAGGACTTGTATTCCCCTCTTGTTAAGAAATGTTTAAGAATAATTGCATCGCAACTGTTTGGGTGTGCACATGCGAACGTGCAAATACCAACGAGACGCCACTGAATTGTATAGAAACAGTTTTGAAGCAGAAAAGATTTTACTTTTAACTTACATTTGTGTATCAATTTTAATTGTTTAATTTCATCTGGATACGCGTTGTAAAGTAACGTACATGTATTGTATATGAATTTCTTGATGTGAGCTGTTGATACTGACACTTGATGAATATGATTTCTACGTCGAGTGTTGTAACTATAAATATCAGTATTAACCGAAAATATGTTCCCACCGTTAAGTAAGTCAGTTTTGACAAATAATACAGACACGTAAATAAATAGGCAAGGCAATGGTAAGATTCCAAGCTCAATGAAAAGAGGCTTGCAGGGATCACGTGGATGGCATTTTTTCATTATTCGGATAATTTTCTTATGCAATCTAAATGTCTGGGCACTAAAGGATGAGCTTCAAAATTTATTGCTTATTTATCCTTGAAAATAGATTTTATTACATGGGAGATTTTTTGTTTTTTTTCTCCCTTTCAAAATTCAAAGTTTAAGTAGTATATGACTTAGTGTAGGGATCACAGAATTTTGAAAATGTGCACACAATTCACTTTTCCCCATAGCACGTCTTACGCAGTGTTTTAACTGTTTTTTTGACGTAAAATAAATAAATAAATAAATAAAGCTTCCCCAGAATATTATGCCATATCTCAGGCGGGAATGTAGATTTGCAAAATATACGCAACGAGCTGCATGAAGGCTGACAGAATTAGAAAGAATTCTGAATGCATAACATAATGAGCTTAATTTAGTGTTTAATTCTGTTATATGTACATTCCATTTGAGGTTTGATTGAATTGAGAGACCTAGAAATTTTGTTACCTTAACATCAGCTAGTTGCATATTGTTCATTTTCAATGCCGATTGCCGATTTGAAACGCAAAATTGCATTGAGACAGTTTTCCCTTCCTTAACTATTAATTTGTTATTACAAAACCAATTTGAAACTTCTGAAATTATACTATTTATTGTTTCTTTTTTGCAAAGAACATTTGTGTCATCGGCAAACAGAACTGTTCTTCCATTTTTAATAGATGAGAGCATATCGTTTACGTACAACAGAAAGAGGATAGGCCCTAAGATCGAATATTGTGGGACCCCATGTTCAATTGGCAAAGAATTGGAAAGAAAAGTATATAATGTTCTTTCGCGCCAGTACGGTATAATTTTTTAGATTGATGTTTAAGGTACGACGTTATCAAATCTAGGGCAATACCACGAATTCCATAAGATGGTAATTTTGAGAGCAAGATGTTATGGTTAATAACGTCAAAAGCTTTCGAAAGATCTAAATGAGTTCATTTTGGTTCATTGATGAAGCAACATCTTTATGGAAAGAAAAAATTGCAGTTTCCGTAGATTTTGATTTCCTGAAACGGTGTTGTGAGTTTGAAAACCCTTCGTTTTTCCTGAGAAAATTTTCATTCACGTATGGAAAAGCCTCTCTAATATTTTTGAGAAAACTGACAAAAGAGGAATTGGCCGGTAATTTTGAATTTCATTTTTGTTCGCTTTTTTAAAAAGTGGCTTAATTTTTGCTGTTTTGAAAATATCTGGAAATATCCCAGTGCACAAGGAAGCATTGAAATGTGAGTATAATGGCAGGTGCACACGTTTTTTAATAAACAATCCGGAAATTCATCTAAACCAGATGAATATTTATTTTTTAGTTTACTGACTATTCTGAGGATTTTGTTGGATTTCGAAGTTTCGTAAATAAACATCGTGCCGAAATTTTTTTGAGAAGCATATGATGTTGTATTTTGTGGTTTTAGTCTCTTATCGAGATCAACCGCAATTCTAGTAAAGTGTTGGTTGAAGAGATTCGCAACTTTTTCTGTATTATATTATATTTATTTTACGTCAAAAAAAACAGTTAAAAACTGCGTATGACGTGCTATGGGGAAAAGTGAATTGTGTGCACATTTTCAAAATTCTGTGATCCCTACACTAAGTCATATTCTACTTAAATTTTGAATTTTTGAAAGGGAGAAAAAAAAAACTCTCATGTAATAAAATCTATTTTCAAGGATAAACAAGCAATAAATTTTGAATTTTGAAAAGGAGAAAAAAAAAACTCCCATGTAAAAAAATCTATTTTCAAGGGTAAATAAGCAATAAATTTTGGCTCTTATTACTTCCTGCCGCGACAACATGGAACCGATAATTTGAATAATTGTATTTCCCACTGAATTCTAGAAGACGTGCACAGAAAATGAAGTTACATTTATGTCCAGAAGCAAAACAAGGGGCCATCTCAGCATTTGCTCAATGGATCAGGGAAACTGGACGAAAACCTGATCGAGATGGGGGTCATTGACCCGGAAGCTGTAGTACAATAGTTGTTACAGGTTGTTTATACTTATTTATACAGTCCAAATGGTAAATAATGCATTATGTATCATTGTTAAAATTAATGTTACTTTTCTTGTGATGCTCAGTATAGTCTCTAATTGTATAGAAACAGTTATGCAGCAGAAACGATTTCACTTGGGATTTAAACTTTTCTATTGAATTTAATCGTTTAATGTCATCTGGCAAAGTGTTGTAAAATAATGTACATGTATTGTATGTGAATTTTTTGTAATGAGCTGTTGATACTGTCACCTGATGAATATGATTTCTACGTCGAGTGTTATAGTAATAGACTTGGGCATTTTCTGAAAAAATATTCCCGCCCTTGAGCAAGTCATTTTTTACAAAAACCACTGATTCGTAAATAAGAAGACACGGTAATGGTAGAATTTTTAGATTAATGAAGAGAGGCTTACATGAATCACGTGGGTGGGATTTGGTTATTATTCGTACAATTCGTTTTTGTAATCTAAAAGTCTGGGAGCTATAAGATGTACTATTTCCCCAGAATATTATGCCATATCTCAGGCGGGAATGAACATTCGCGAAGTATACACAACGAGCAGTATGAAGGCTGACTGAATTTGCAAGAATTCTGAACGCGTAGCATAATGAACTTAATTTTGTATTCAATTCATTTAAATGGACGTTCCATTTAAGGTTTGACTGAATTGAGAGACCTAAAAATTTTGTTGCCTTAACATCAGTCAATGGTACACTGTTCATTTTCAATGGAGCACAGAATTGTTTATTTGATATGGAAAACTGCATTAAAACCGTTTTCTTTTCGTTTACTATTAATTTGTTATTTCGGAACCAATTTGAAACATCTGATATTGTACTATTTACGGTTTCTTTATTGCAAAGGATGTTCGTATCATCCGCAAAGAGAACCGTTCTTCCGTTTCGAATCGTCGAGGGCATATCGTTTACGTAAAGTAGGAACAGAATAGGGCCTAAAATCGATCCTTGAGGAACTCCACATGCAATGGGCAAAGAGTCGGAAAGGTGCGTACGTAATGTTCCATCATTCCAGTAAGGTATTTCAACTCTCTGAGATCGTTGTTTAAGGTACGAACATAACCAATCTAGAGCAATACCACGAATTCCATATGAAGGTAATTTGGAAAGTAAAATGTCATGATCAATTACGTCAAAAGCTTTTGAGAGATCTAAAAATAATCCAATAGGTGCCTCGTTTTGATCCAATGATGAGGCGACATCTTTAAGAAAAGAAAATATAGCTGTTTCCGTTGATTTTGATTTTCTAAATTCATGTTGGCAATCTGAAAGCGCGTCGTGTTTAGTGAGAAAGGTTTCCATTCGTACGTAAAAAAGTCTCTCTAATATTTTTGAAAAACTGATAGAAGAGAAATGGGCCGATAATTTTGAATTTCATTTTTGTTGCCTTTTTTGAAAAGCGGCTTAATTTTAGCTGTTTTGAAAATATCTGAAAACGTTCCAGTGCATAAAGATGCATTAAATATGTGAGTTAACGGGTGTATAATGGCATACGCACAAGTCTTTAACAAAGAATCCGGGAATTCATCTAAACCGGACGAATATTTATTTTTTAGTTTACCGATTATTTTGAGAGTTTCATAGGAAGAAGTTTCGGAAACGAACATTGTGTCTAAAATTTTGGGTGAACTGTCTGTTTTTGAATTTTGTGGCTGAAGACCCTTAGTGAGATCGGCAGCAATTCTCGAAAAGTATTGGTTAAAGAGATTAGCCACTGTTGCCGGATCGTTCACACTTATATCGTTATATTTTAAAACAACATTCTCTACGGGTTTTCTAGTTGATTTGGTAGTATTGTTTATTATATTCCACATTGCTTTTGTTTTATTATTTGAGTTCAAAATATCCTGATCGTTTTTCATGATTTTAGCCTGCCTTATGACTTTTCGTAACAATGTTTTGTACTTTTTAAAGTAGATAAGGAAATCTTGAGATACGTCATGACGTTTAGAAATAAAGTAGAGAATACGTTTATTTTTACACGATGTTCTAATTCCTTTTGTGATCCAAGTATTACTTTTTCGTGAAATGTTTAATTTTCTCTTTTTAATAGGAAAGCATGCGTTAAAGAGAAATGAAAGCTTTGAGAAAAATAAATTATATTTTTTCATTTGTGTCAATAGCGTTATAAACTGCCTCCCATGATTCTTTCAGCAAGTAGTCCGTAAATAATTTTATGTTAACTGTAGTAAATGCTCTGCACATGCGTGTTTTATTTATTGTGTCAGTATTCATGTTATTAGTAATTGTAAGAATTTGTGCATCGTGGTCACTGTAACCTAGATTTTTCGTTATTATTTCATATCTAGTTGTGGGTTTGTTAATTATAATTTGATCTAATATTGTTTGTGATTTAAGAGTTTTCCGTGTAGGTATGTTCACTGTAATATCTAAATTAAAAGAATGAATTAAATTGAGAAACTGCTCTTTTTCGTGGGATTCGCTCAGAAAATCAATATTGAAATCTCCACATACAACAATGGATGTAAAAGAGAGATTACTAATTTTGTTCAGAGTTATCTCTAGATTTTCTACGAAATTGAAATAATCTAAAGCTTGCTTTGTTGGAGGTCTGTAGATGCAAAGTAAAATAATTTTGAGCGTAGTAAGATGTAGAACTGTTATATCAAAAACTTTTTCAACTGCATATAAATTGAATTCTGACAAGAAGGTAGAATCAATATTATTTCTTACATAAATACACGAACCTCCGTAAGCAGGGCCTTTATTTGATTCCCTCGCTCTACAATAAGATCCTGCAAGGTAAAAACTAGGAATTTGGAAACTAGGAATTCTGGATTACTTCTTTCTCTTTCATTATCCTTTAAAACAACATTCTCTACGAAATATCGTGACGACGTAGTAGTATTCCACATTGCTTTAGTTTTGTTTCTATCGTTTAAAATATCCTCATTATTTTTTCATTATTTTAGCCTGAACTATTATTTTCCTTAAAATTCTTTTATATTCTTGGAAATAGACATGGAAACCGGTGATACATTCTGGTGTTTAGAAATAAAGTAGAGTGTACGTTTGTTTTAATTCCTAACAGGATGTTCCTTGTATGATCCAAGTATTACTCTTTCGTGAAATGTTTAATTTTCTCTCTTTGATAGGAAAGCATGCGTTAAAGTGAAATGAAAACTTTGAGAACAATAAATTATATTTTTCGTTTCTGTCAATAGCGTTCTAAACTGCCTCCCATGATTCCTTCAGCAAGTAGTCCGTAAATAATTTTATGTTAACTTTAGTAAATGCTCTGCACATGCGTGTTTTGTTTATTGTGGCAGTATTCATGTTATCAGTAATTGTAAGAATTTGTGCATCGTGGTCACTGTAACCTAGATTATTCGTTATTATTTCATATCTAGTTGTGATTTTGTTAATTATAGTTGGATCTTTTGCTGTTTGTGATTTAAGAGTATTCCGTGTAGGTACGCTTACTGTAATATCTAAATTAATAGAATGAATTAAATTGAGAAACTTAATTTTCGTGGGATTCGCTCAGAAAATCAATATTGAAATCTCCACTTACAACAATGGATTTAAAAGAGATATTACTAATTTTGTTCAGAGTTATCTGTAGATTTTCTAAGAAATTGAAATAATCTAAAGCTCACTTTGTTGGAGGTCTGTAGATGCAAAGTAAGATAATTTTGAGTGTAGTGAGATGTACGACAGTTATTTCAAAAAATTTTTCACAGAATTCTGAGAAGAATGTAGAATCAATATTATTTCTTACGTACATACACGAACCTCCGTAAGCAGTGTCCTTCCCTCGCTCTACAATAAGATCCTGCAAGCAAAAACTAGAAATTTCGAGTGTGTTTAGATCATTATGAGACAAGCAATATTTATCGACTTCAAAGAAAATTACTTACAATCACACAATTTATTCTCCATCTGTTCAGCTACTTCTTTTCTATTAAGAAAACAGCTATTATTTTTCTCGTATTATTGGTAATAATCACTTAATATTTATCATTTCTTACACTATAAGCACTTCATCCTTCTATTGAAACTCGAGAAGAACAAAGAGAGATTGAATACATATACACATAATACACATCTTCAATTATTGGAAATTGAATGTTTTAATAAAAATCTTTACAATTAGTTTCGAGGAATGAAAACAACCGTGCGCGAACCAGGTTTTGAACTTGAACCCTCTGACTCTCCCCCGTCGAGGTGGATTGGTCCACGTCCTGACGGGGGGATACAGAGAGGGCTCTCAAGTATTCCTTTCCTTCACAAGTTATTTTTCTTCTCCTCATTGTACATTCTCATTCTTCTATAACATCCTGTCTCTTTTCTTCTCCCTCTTCTATTTCACTGACTCCCTCTGTATGCTGAACGCCCACCCATGTGTTTGCCGTGCATAGCGACTCGTGTCGGAGGGAATGTATGTCCTGGCGGTTGAGGGGCCTGTTTCCAAATTACTCTTATCTTGCTACTTTTTTCTTGGCGTCCAGGGATACGTGCCCCTACGTATTTTGGGGAACATTCCTTGTAGGTCTCAATACACTTGCTTTGGCTACGGACTCTTCTAGACGGGCGGTCGGGAGCTAACCCACTCCCGATCAACCGGCTTGGACTAGGGCTTGTACTGAACTCCAGGGTGAGCGGGGGGATCCACGGCGGTGCAGCGCTGTGGTAACCCCCCACTATATCCCCGTGGCAACCCTGGCACTCCGATGGAGTGTCCCCTTGATGGGCTCCGTGGTGGGTGGGGACCACGGCGATGAATCTGATATCCTCTTAATGGATAAAAACCTTCCCCCCGCCCTCTTCCATAAGGAAGAGGAGATTTGTTGGTGAAAGAGTAAATCTTGAGAGATTTTTCTGTAACGACTCTGACAGACCTACTAAGCCCCGCTTTCTCGTCATGTCATGTAAAAGAGATAATGAAACAATGAAGAGTGTCAGCCCGATCGAAATTGCCAGAGAAATCGAAATGTTTGGCAAATTTCAGTCGGTGGTTCATCAAAGAAACGGCACATTCCTTTTCGAATGTCGCTCTGCCGAACAGTGCAGCAAAATCACTGACCTAAAAGAAATAGCCGGCCTCTAGGAGCATGTGTCCGTCCACCCGACCTTAAGCCTCTGCAAGGGTGTGGTAAATCATGAAGACTTTTCAACCGAATCGGAAGAAAACTTGAAAGCTTTCTTCGAACCATATTGTATGTCCGAGATTTGCAAGTTTCAGAGGAGAGTAAAATAGTTACCCACTCCTACCTCAACTCTGATACTGACCTTTGACCGTCCATCTCTGCCAGAAAAGATAACGAGTAGTTTCTATAATCTCCGTGTCAGGCAGTATGTTCCAAACCCTCTGCGCTGTTTTATATGCCAGAGGTTTGGCCATAAGCAACCTCGCTGCATGGCGCCGCAGTCTGGGTGCACTGTGGAATGGAGGCTTGTGTGACGTCGTGGGAATACACAGTAATCACAGACACGAGCTTCAAAAATACATATGTACAGGTTTATTCACAATGTGTACAGTAAATTATTAAAGTTACTCTTAGCTCTGGTAGATGTTTACTCCCCTGATCGCAGGAACGATCCTTAAAAATGCAAGGTCTGACTCGTGGCCCGCGCCACTCCTCAGCGAGCCTTTTGCACCCAGCATACAGCTCCGGCGAGCTCGGTCACCCGTGGAAATAGTGTCCACAACGGCGTCCCAACACATGGGTTGCCGTACGAGCCTAGCTCGGCTCCGCACCGCCCTGGGCGCAAGATTTGTGCGTTCGCCCGAGGGTTCCACTCAGCTCGACAAACCCCACCCCCGCGCTCTGCGTTCGGTCTTATATAGCTCCCACCCACGTGACCTGAAACGTCACTGGGTTTTTCACACGGCCCGCGCTAGTCGCGTTGCCAGGCATTTTGGACATCCATTTCCCTGGATTCTAAGAATTTTGCACGCGGCAAAAATGCGCTGTCCCGCATTTTGGGCATCTCTTTCCCTAGCTCTTAGAATTCTCAAAATACCTCATTGTTCTCACATCCTGCCTGGCCCCTGGCGTCTAATCCCTTGACGCAGCGACCTTGTGACGCCCCGCCGGTCGCTCTGTGTAGCCCTACAATACGTTACACTTGTAACGACTCTAACTGCTCCGCAGAGGCAAAGTACGTGAACTGTTGTGGAAAACACCCATCAAATTCTAACCAGTACCCCATTTTCTTAAGAGAAAGAGAGATACAGAAGATTCGGGTCTTTGAGAAAGATCCCGAGCCAGAGCTAGATTAACTATACGGGAAAGTAAGGCTGCGTCCTGGAAAGCTTACATCTGGTCACTCTGTTGCCGTTCATCTCCTAAACCAGAGTGGAGAAAGATCCGGCAGATCGGTGGAAGATTCTCTTCGCCGTCTATCTCAGGGATTCTGGTAAAAGGCAATCTCCTAACCTCTCCACAAGAAATTGCTGAAGAAATGGCCTCTCACTACGAACACATCTCTAGCTCCGTACACTATCTTTCTGGCTTTCAAAAAACGAAAAGAAAAATGGAAAACTGCACATTAAACTTCTCGAATCGAGTGGGAGAAGATTACAATGCTTTTTTCTCCATGGACGAACTTTCCTGTGCCCTTGCTTGTGCAAAAGATTCTGTTCCATGACCAGACCAGATACATAACCAAATGTTGAAACACATACCTGAAAACGCTCGTTCCTTTCTCCTCGTCATTTTCAACAAGATTTGGCCTGAACATGCAGTACCAAGGATTTGGCGTGAGGCCATTGTTAATCTCTTTGTTCTCTAGTTCTTTTCCACATATTATCACTATAAAATTTCAACAATATTACAAATTGTATAAACAATATTAACAATGATTATACTGCAATGATTATTTACTTGAGGCAGCCGCTAATCATCTTTAATTGTTTAACGAAAACAGTTTTCGTTAAACCCTGAAATAGAAATAAGTGGGCGATTTCAATCCCATGACGCGATAAAAAAGGTGTGCATTTCTTGCATATCAATAATAAAGGTGTAGTTAAAATAACAAATTATTTTAAAAATATGAATATTAATTTCAATATGCTTGAGATGAAATGTTTATAAATTAAAAATGTATTATATGGTTGTATGTTTCCCGCAAATGATTATACAATATTTCGTGTTCCTTGCTTTGCAACCATTAACATTTATTTTTTTTATAAAAAACAAATGTATTCACTAGTATCTGTTTATTTCACGAAAAATTCCTAACAGTAGTGGATACCTTAAATTAGGCCAAATTTTTTACGCTAAAGAATTCGAAGAATATGCCATATCTTCTCGCCGTGGAAGGCTGCCGTGTTGTTCGTCAGCGTTCGTATGACTTGACAATGCAATTGGTGGGTTGGTTCTCGCGCCCGCGCTCACCAATCATTTATATTTCCTCTCACTTTTGCGCTCTGTCCTCTTCCCTCTCCCCCTTTCCACGGTAGCGAGGTAACGTCACTTACATCTCAGAAATTGCTCCGCCATTTGAGATAACGAGGAGGAAAATCTTCGAGGGGAGGAAAGGGGAAGTGACAAACTTGGAAGCCAAGCCAATGATAAGAACCGCTTGGCCTAGACTCTAGAATCGGTCAAGTGTCCAGCCGTGGTTGCACAAGCTGTGGAAAAGCCAGATGAGGCCGCATAGAGCATCGCCCATAATATGTGCCATCGAGGATACTTAATGGGAACGAAACGTCGCGCTTCCTCAGTGATTTGCATCAAGTTTTCAATATGTTTTCCAATCCCCCGTCTACCTTTTCGACAACCTCGTGGTTTAGTTTTAGAAAATGTTGCAGTCCTTTCATGTGAGCTTTTCGATATTGCCATACTTTATTTACGACTTTACAATTTCCCCTACCAATTGTAGAATTTATTGCGATAATTACGGCATTGCGTCAGTTCTGCATCACTAGTTTATTATATTTAACTGTATTTTTTCTATCGCATACATTATATTAACAATTAATATAGCTTACTATTATTTCTCGTCAATAATAATCGTATGGTTCTCTGCAAATTTTCGGCCAACTCGAAGATATTGTAAAGAATGGAATAATTACCATATAGTGGCTTCTAACATGCAACAAGATATATTGTCTGAGAGTTGTCTATGCTTCAATCCACTCCTATTATATCATGATTAAGTTCGCGTTTATAGATGATTTAACTAAAATAAAGACCGCCTCTGGTTTCCCTCTCCCGCCGAAATATTTTGTAGTTACTTCGACAAATTTCTAAATCTGAAAATTCATGTTAGTCACGACTCAGTACCCATCAATACGTCAGCATCACATGCCCAAATCAAGTTCCAAAGTTGAATTTCCTTAATAAGTGTTGCCTTATTAACAACACTTCGGCAATTTACCTGCATCATCTTTAGAGCTCCTTTACTCACCGCTAATCTTTCTCGAAAAATGAATCTTGCTTTGGCCGCTCCCCTTCACTTCGCAACGTGCCCCCTTCCGAATCTCATCCACCCGTACAATTGCTAATTGCTGCCACCACCTTTGCCGCCGCCGCAGCCGTCCCCGTTGTCAGCGCCATGGCGACGGCGCGTCGTCTTCCCCGTCGTCGCCGACACCAAAGTAACCTCCCCTGAGGAATGTCCTCTCTCACTCTCCGTTGCCACCGGAGAGAAGGTCATCACCGCTGGGTGTCTGTCTTGTCAATTATATCGTACAGCTGTGTAGGAAAAGCCAGCAAATGAAGAGCTTACTGAGCTCGACGACGCAATGACGCTTCAAATGCACGCCGTCACGACCGAGTCCAGTCTCATTAATCCATCCGTTTGGATCCAAGAAGAGGAGCTGTTGCCGCCAATGTCATTGTCACCCCAGAAGTTGAAACCGGCACTGTCTTGCCAAGCCTCACAGCTGGTACAGACGCCGTAGCCGTTGCTGTCGTCATCTTCAGGTTTCGCAGCTCCCTTTGTGTTTCTTCGAGTGTTGCTGATATCGACTATCGTTTCGACGTAATGCACCTCGAAAAATAATTTGTTTATAATGAATTTCCTCCCTATTTGGTAAATATATCGTCTTGCAAATTGCGTTACATAAAAGAGAATCTGAAAACAAAATAAAAGTTATGTTCATACTTGCCATAAACATACTAATTTAGCGTAATTAAATTTGCCACAGAAGTTCAGTGAAGTAAGGAGCTCTACCTCCAAAGAGGAAGACCGATGAACAAACCCAGACAGAAGATGCTACACTCGGTACAGCGTTCCTGCCCTATGTGAAGAAAGTGACGGACCGCATTGGGAGACTTAACAAGACAGAGGGTTAGAACAATATTTAATCCCACCCAACAACACCGTAACATATTACGCTCAGTCAAAGATCCCCAGGACCGCATGTCTCTAGCCGGAGTTTACAGAATTCCTTGCTCTTGCGGTTCCGTATACATAGGCACTACAGGGAGAAGTTTCAATACTCGTATAAAAGAACACAAGAGGAACTGTCGTCCCGAACAGACAGATAAATCTGCAGTCGCCGACCACGTGCTGTCGGGACGCGGATACGACATGCGCTTAGAAGCAACAGATGTTCTCTCCACCACCACACACTACTACAAGAGACTCCAAATGGAAGCCATCGAGATTTACAAACACAAAAACAATTTAAACAGAAAAGAAGAAGGTGGCAAATTAAACAGTACATGGTACCCAGCACTTAGAACACCAAAACTCGGCTGCCAAGCAGTACCGCTGACGCGACCCAATCAGGCACGAGCGCTCTAACCTCGCCCTTCACTATAAATATGGACTCCAGACCCGCGGGGGCGTCACCGGGTCTGAACCGCCAGGCCCTGAAAACGTCGCGGCGCCACGGACGCCTGAGTAAAGTCGGCGCCGTGGCGTAAATAAAGTGTAAAAGTGTATATGGTGTACAGTGAAGTGTAGTGCCGTGTAATATGAATGTGTGAGTGAACGTGTTTGTATATACAGATTAAGAATGAATGAGTGAGGGAATACCATATAAGAAAAAGCAAACAAGACTGAACATTCCAAGAACTATATCTTTTAACTAAATAACTCATTTAAAAACGTCAATCACCCAAAGAGGCATTTGTTTTAGATTTAGTATTAATATTAAGTAGTTTATTTAACTTAAACCCCTCCCCAAGCTCCATAAGCAGTAATGCTGGAGCAAATGTAAACTCCAAGATATGAATAAACTCCCACCTCCCCAGGGCTACTGGTGAGGGGAAAATGAAAGCGGGGGTGTCAGTCAACGCGGGGCTGCCAGGTAAAACACTTCGCCCCCGCCAGCAACGCCACTGATGATCCCTGCCACAGTTACAGGCGAAACGTATGGACAAGTCTCCATTAGACCACGGTCTACAAACCTGGAAACGTCAAATATTATACTTAAAGTGGTCTTTGCAAAAATACAGGATCGCGCAAGCATTACCCTATTTTTTAAAAAATATTATTTAACTTTATTACCGAACCTAGAGGTACACCCGTGAAATTTAAAATAAAACTACATCTAAAAAACTAGTCGACCTACGTAGTAATAATTTCACGAAAGTTACTATAAGACTTGAGGAATGACACAAAATGGCAAAAAATCCAAAGTGATCTTGAGGGGATTTTTTTCAAAATTGGAATGAAATATCCATTTATTTGCATACTTCTAAGTAAATATTTACTTAACATGTTAAAAGAATACACTATCTCAGAAATGATAGAAAATATGAAAACATTTCTTAAAGAACACTTATCTTTTACTTGAAACAAAAAGTAAACAGATCAGACCAGGAAATACAGAGAGATGGAGTCAACATTTGTTATTTTCCGCCATCTTTAATGATGTCTCAGGATTCCCACCTTGCACTTTTACAAATATTAAAGGCTCACATAAATGTCACATATTGAAGAATCACAAGAGAAACCGCGACTGAAAGGCTTAACATAATCGTGCGCCCCTACAAGCTAGCTGCAATGTCGATAATAACCTCCATAATATCACGTGCTTACGCACGCCTATTTAAAAAATAACAATTTGAGCAAGGGAAGGGTTATTTTGCAATTATAAAAAACAAACTTTTTCTGTATAGTATTTACAAAATATAATCTGCAAATTATTTTACATTATCATAGAGCAATACAACACAGGTACACAAGAATAATCTATTATTGCAGACATTACATTACTATGAATTGCACACATATTACGTTTCGGAAACAACTCTTTGCATGCAAATCTACGTACCTGTGTTAATACAATCATATTTTATCTCCAACTTTTCAATTAATAACCCAAAACTTTTTCATTGAGTAAATATGGCGTAAATGATATTATATCAACATATTAAAATGACTTGCACTTTGATTCAGATGTACTTTGTCTTTAGAAGCACTTCTGCCATTACTGTAAAACTACTAATGCACCAAAGAATCATACTAAAAACTGGAGGTGCTACAGAATGGTACAGACTTTCTCGTACCATATTTTTTAATTTCCTTGGTGTGGCCTGGTTTTAAGGTCTGGTGGACTGGTTCTAAGCACATTCCCTGGTCAGCTGCCATATATCGTCACCGAAAGTGCATTTTCTTGACATTTTTTCAACTTTTCGATTTCTTAATAGTAGAACCGCAATAATATGACTTCAAGAATATTAAAGAAGCGTAAAGTCTCGTCCTAAATAGAAATTTTCACTGAAAATTTTGAAGCTGTTTTTAAGAAAATTACGATTGAGCATTACTGTAAATGCGAAATTTGAAACTCTTTTTCACAGGAATCTATTGAGTTTTCGAAAAACCATTTAAAGCACGTTCACTCACAAATGTAATAATGTACAAAAATTGATGGAAATGTGCATATTAACGGCGACAGAGATATTTTTAAAAAAAAATTATTTCTGTTGTGATCTTTTACTCAGGTTGGGTGTCAAATGTTCATGGATTCGGGGCTCTCGTTTTTGTAAAAAAAATAACACAAATTCGTAGTCACAGAACATTTATAATTGGACGTTTCCTTGAGCATTTACCAAGATACAGAATGTCATTCCATAAACACCCATAACAAAAAAAACATTGTACAATATTAAAAACAACCAAATATAACCCAAGAAAAAAAACAACGTTTTCCTCAAATATATACAAAACTTTGTTTTGTTCTGGAGACAATCATTTTATCCATTTACTAGTTTTCTTATGACCAAAGCAAGAATTAAACATTAGCACTAATCAGACTTCAAAAAGTAAAGAATGACATGACAGTGATGTAATATTTAATCAATATTATCACATTCCTTATTGCACTATCGAACTGCTGCATAAGGATTAAAAACACAAATTGAATTCTTAATTTTTTTAACTGTATCATTCATTGCAGGTTATTTTTCTGTTAAATAACCCTTAAAGTACATCTCACCTTGAGGACAAAAAATGAAGCAAGTGACTGTCTTTTCAGAACACTGGTCAGTCTCTGTGTCAACACCACGAAGACATTTAAACTAGAAAATAAACTACAATTGACAAACACATGTTATCACTTCAGAGATCCACATGAACCTGTTCTTAAAATTACAAGTGTTTAAATGTGCTGAAAAAAATGTAGAAATGTAACACATTCTGACTTTATTTATACTAAAGCTTCTACATGATCAGTACAACATGATAAATCATATAGTCTTGTACATTTTAAGAGAATGACACAAGCAAAGTTGAAGCATAAATATGAATGTCTCATAACATAACAGTCTTAATTTTAATCTATGCATAATTTGCAATACATTAAAGTAACATAATAAATATAATAACATTCTGTAATAACCTTGTTTTCTTTGAAGAAAATGGTATGCACCACGATTCGTCCAACAAGACTGCCCTACCCCGAGCTTTCAAATTGGGAAGGCTGTGCACACTTTGTTGCAGATCACCTGGTCTACGTGTCATTGCACAAGCACACTCGGTTTGTAAGCGCCAGCATCTGCTTATCAAAAATAAACAATAGTCTCTATTGTAGTGACTATTACATCAGCACTGACATAAGCTTCTTACACCGTCTTCTTTAACCCTTTCAGTTCAGAAACAACCCAAGCGTTGTTTCTGAACATCATATTTTAAGGTCCAATACAATGTACATTTCTTTTTCGGCCTTGATTTCTCGCTGTCGTTCGTGAACTTCAATGTTCTAGAACCGTAGTGCATCGCTAGATTGTAGGGACGTGTCTATTTCCTGGCATTTTTCTTGCTAATTGCAAGTTAGGTTATGTTCGTTTGGACATGCTGTTATTCACCTCCACATATACTTACCAATATATGTTGTTTGTTTGGTGGTGGCTGTTGTTTTTATGTTTTTTATAGTGAAGTACAATGTTTGTTCTTATTCGGAAACATAGATTTTGAAGAAAACAATTGGTTTAGAAACCTGTACAATGATCATAAATTGTGTTGTTCAGGAACAACGTTGGGATTCCGAGTGACTATTCAGGTTGCTAATCATTTTTTGCCCAGCATCGTGATAAATGTTCGAAATGTAGAAAATATGACTTCTGATGAACTTTTAGAAGAAATATCAAATGGTAATTTATCAGAGTTAAGTTATATGCTGCTGTAGAACCTGAGTCAACATGTAAGAGATGGAGTGTTGCAGAAAAGAAGAGAATAGATGTGGCGCAATCCTTAGTTGTAAAATAATATAATCAGTTCATGGGAGACGTCGATAAGGCTGACATGCTGCTAGAACTATACAGAATTAACATGCGCTCTAGAAAATGGTACATGCGATTGGTTTATTGGTGTCTGGGCGAAACGGTAGTAAACAGCTGGCTCATTTATAGGAGTCATCACGAGCAACTGGGGAAGAAATCTGACTACTCGCTGGTACAGTTTCAGGCTGAAATATCAACTGGGCAATGTTGTTCCAGAACAAAATTGCATAAAAATTTAATTATTGAACAAAAATTTAAAAATTATTATTATTTTTAGGATTTAGAACACTCTCATTATATAAAATATACACATGAAATTTTTTTCTCAACTTATAAATAATGTGGGACTGAAAGGGTTAAACATATCTATTGAATGTTTATAGTTTCAATTTAACAGAAGCTGTGTCTTTTCAGCACAGTACATTCTATCAACAGAAGCACTGATTACAATCTATATTGAATAAACAGTACAAATACCTCTTTTCTCAAGATAACCTCACTCCACGACGTCTGACGAACGACAAAAGTCTTTCGCCTCCCTCCTGCCCCCGTGACATCACAATGGACGGTAGGGAGATCCCCCCTACCTCCTCTACACCCCTCTTGCTGGAGAAGCTGGAGTCGTCAGCGGCGGCGGCGGCGAATTCGTATGTAGAATATTTGAATGGTCACAGTGTAGTTTTTGAAAAACAAAAGAACGCACCAGAATGAACTTTACGTCATTATAAAAAATGTAATTAGCACTATCCATTGTAAAAATTTGAAGAAAAAATTTTGAGCCCTTTTTGAGAAAATGACATTTGAGCGTTTCTGAAAATGCTAAACTTCTGGAAAAATTATAAACTCATTTCCACAGAAAACTGTTGAGTTTTCGAGAAACTTTATTTAACATTATTTAAAGCACATGTACTCATAAATCTATTAATGTGAATAAATTGCCTCTAATATAAATAATACTGACGTGAGAGACAAGTCAAAAAAATTGAATTTTTGTGATTTTTGAAAAAGAAAAGAATAGAGCAATATGGCGTTTATGTCATCGGATATAGTGCAATTGGTACTACCCCTACCAAGAATATAAAGAAAAAATTTGGAGCCGTTTTTGAGAAAATCTTGTTTTTGTAATTTTTGAAAATTGCAATTATTTAAAATTAAATTTATTAAAACTGTTTTACTTAAGGGTATTTTCATGCAATTCAGAACTCTTCTTATCTGACTTTTCCAGTTGACCGAATTCTGTGCTTCAGGTTGCTGAACCGAAGCCCCTTTGGCATCTTTAATAAAACATATTTGAAAAATTTACTGTAGAAACACACGAATTTATCAAGTATTATATATTACCGATGTTACACTTTTGCGCATTGCTTTTATAAAACAATGACTTATAAACCTCTGAAGTGGTCTGATACGTACGAAATTGCACCATACTAGATGGAAATGAACCAGTTTTTTTTTTAATTTGTTGCGTCTACAAATTGACGCAACGCGTCTCCAAGCCCCTTAAGTGGCATTGAGCGCTTTACGCTGGAAAGTAATCCTCCATTAACTTGCGCGCCTGGGGAGTAATCCTCAAGTAACATTTCGCCATCGTGACCTGCAACACTTGATAACAAACTATGGCTTCCTAGAGTAGCCATGACACCACTTAATATCACTCGTAAACGAAATGTCACAAACAAACCATGTGCAAAACGCTCTCCACAAGGAAGAAATGAAATCCGCGGATGAAATGAATCGTAGAAGTTTCGTATGCTCGCACCTGGCGAGCAAATTACCGAAGTAGTGTTTGAAGTTCGCATGAACCATAAAATAGATGCCGCCACACGAAAACAACGCTAGCGAATCGTCTAGTACATGCTCTTAAACAGTGCCAGTTTCACCTCCTATTATATATTCCTCCATAACTGAGTTTCTATATTCAATGCGTCTCTGCTTTCGACCCAGCTAGTGTCACACGACCACAAGTCTCCAAAGAAGACGCTGCCCGCCATTAAATATTACGTCTATTCACGTGTTGCGTTATGGAACATCAACCTTTGATATTTTTGGTACAAAAAACGGTTATACTGTACTACATTGAGGTAACAAAAGTCATGGGATAGCAATAGGCAAATATACATATGGCAGTAGTATCGCGTACAAACGGTATAAAAGAGCAGTGCATTGGTAGAGCTTTCATTTGTACTCAAGAGATTCAAATGAAAAGGTTTCTGATGTCATTATCGCCGCACCACAAAAATTAACAGACTTTGAACACGGAATGGTGATTGAAGCTAGACGCATAGGACATTCCATTTCGGAAATCAATAGTCCGAGATTCACAATGTCAAGAGTGTGCAGATTATACCCAAACCCAGGCATAACCATTTACCACGGACAACACAGTGGCCGACGGCATTCACTTAATGACAGAGAGCAGCGGCGCTTGCTAGAGTTTTCATTGCTAACACACAAGCACCATTGCATGAAATAACCGCAGAAATCAACATGAGATGTACGACAAACGTATCCGTATTCGTATTAGTATTCGTACATTGCGGCAAAATTTGACTTTAATAGGCTACGGCAACAAAAGACCGATTCGAGTGCCTTTGCTGACAGCAGGACATCGCCCGCTCCTGGTCTCGCGACCATATTCATTGGACCCTAGACGATTGGGACACCAAGGCTTGGTCATACGAGTTCCGAGTAAGTAAGCTGGTAAGAACAGATGGTTCGCGTGTGGTGCAGACCCCACACATCCATAGACCCAAGTTGTCAACATGGCACTGTGCAA
>BLKR01002525.1:182500-191485 GCA_011170035.1 Teleogryllus occipitalis
CCACTCGTCTTTAATGTTTATAGAGCAAAAAGAATTAAAATAAATGTAATTTTCCATAAAACAACAAAGAACACGTCTGCATTATTTTCTCCCCGCGCAAGTAACAAATAATTCTTCATTGTCCTTTGCAACTCGCCTATTTTGGTATATTAACATAATTCAGAAACACGGATTGCTTAGTAACAATTGTTTTTAAAATAGTACAGTACGTGCATTAATACTTTGTTTTTATACTGAATCAACTATTCAGTTTAAAGACAAAATATTAGGGCAAAACTGTCTTCGGATATCTTAGTGCCCGGTTTTCCGACAGTTTCACTTTATCTGCCTTTAGACATTGAAATGACTAATTCACAAAATACAAAAGTGAATGCATTTCCATTTTACATGTTTACTTCCCAACAACATAGTATAATTATTGCACAATATAATTTTATAGAATTTGAAATTGTTTACTATTTTGAAATGTGTCATCCGATCACAGTCTTTTGACACGAAGTTCACCTGAAAGAAACAAGGAATGATAGATTCGATAGGAACCTCCCAAATCGAGAATTTCTCTTTTTTCTTATATATTCCTTTCGTTGGAGCACAATAGCAACCTCTTAGCAGAAGGTCATATCATGGGATTTTCTGCCACGTGTCTCGTTAGAAATACACTCTATCTTCACTGAACAAACGGCCCTCACGATCTTCACACAACTGGGCGTTCCTGCATTATTTTGCATATTATTTAAAATATATGAAAACATAAAAGTAATACTCTGGGATATCTATTTCGTGAACATAAAAAACCGTCAATTTTAAAGTACCTTAAATATGTTAGCGACTAAATATAGTCTCAATAAAATATTCGCATTACTTTTCATCATTTAGATTTGATTAAATTGATTTTTGTCAACAAAAACAATAAAAAATGGATGTGACTTTAAGGGGAGAAGTTTAATCTACATACGTTTTATGATACTACAATCCCATTGTAGGAGAGTGGAGCGAATGAAGGTGACTGCCTATCTGATTTTTTAGATCTTGCATTTAACGAAAAACATCACATTATCGCCCACACAACACGCCAATATATCAATGGAACAAGATAACCGCTAAAATATGGGTAAACTGAGTTTTAGTAATGGGATGGGGAATCGTTTGGTAAAAGACCGCAAAAAAGTGATGGAAATTTGTCACGTAAAATTATTCTGAAAAATTACATTGCAAAGTCATTGTGAAGAAGACTACTAATTTAACATTTTTGACTTATTCAGCATTAATGGCGATGTGCAGTATCCCAATTTTGGATGCAAATCTCTGCTGATGTACAAAACAAACCAAGTGACTTTCTTTGGAATTATTGACACTTTATTGTGGCAGATATATCTTGAAATAAGATCTTTGTAATATCTCTGTTACTCTTTTCCAATGCTGCAAGAAATTGATATGAAATTATGAGGCCATGTGCCATACGATAGATGAGGCCATACGATCATATGAGAAGTGTCTGTGGTTTTGTTTAGATGCCCAGGAACCTGAGGAAAAATCTAAAATCAATGGCATAGTTTCAAGTTTGAAAAATTCAATTATGTGTTTGTTACATATTCACTGCGTCATGGCTTACGGCAAAGCTGTCATCATGCCACAGCAAGGCTACAAGAAAGAGATCGTCTGTCATTAAATATTTGCTATTCACGTTGCGTTAGGGAGCAGAAACATTTTTGATGTTCTTAAATATAAAGAAATGTGCGTGTACTATGTTATTGCAGTTTTCATGGATGTGTATTAAAATATTTAATTTATTGCTTTGATATACGAAAGTAATTTATTCGCTGCTCTTGAGTAATGTGCGTGCCACTTTTGTAAAGCCATTTTTTATAAATTCGTTTACTAGCATGTTTGATCCTGCTGGCCACTAGTATTTAATATTCTTTAAATACAGGGGGATGCATAAGTAGGTATACAGTACGTATTATTAATATTGCAGAAAATAGTGTGATAAAGAAACTATAATGAAATACTAAAGAAAAATTTCATTCTAGAAAATATATTTATGACGTCAAAATAGAGATGACATACAAATTGCAATTAAGTGCAATGTCTCAAGTGCTCAATGTCTTAAGTGATCAAATAGTCGGCCTTCAGCATTTGCACATTCCTGTAGTCTGGCTTGTATACTCAAGCATGTATTGGCACAGAGGTCTTAATGATGATGATGAAGATGATGATAATTTTTATTATTATTGTTGTTGTAATTATTATTATTATTGTCTTGACATGCTTCTCTTATGGATTGACATATATGATGAACAGTGCGTGGTTTTCTTGCAGACTTTATCTTTAATAACACGCCAAGTCCATTGAGTAAGGACTAAGTTGCTATAGAGTAAGGTCCATTGATCGTGGTGGACATTCAATTGGACCTCATCGACCAATCTATATCTATTGGGTAATTCGTTGTCAAAAAAACTGCATTCTTAAAGCATAGTGGGGTGAAGATTCAACATGCGGGAAGAAAAAATCTTTCTCTTTTACTATCTTACCCTGCCATCTTACCCTGCTGTAGCGGTACTTGTGGAATCTCAATATTCCTCAGCATGTCAAGGTGGGAGTCGTGAGTAACAGTTGTACTAAAAAACCTGGCTTAAATTACCAACCATATTATCTGAATATCTAACGATTTTAGAACAGTTAAAAAATAAAGTATACGCTCTGTGTATTTACATAAACACCCCCTGTATCACATTAGTTATTATTTCGATAGAATGTGTCGTGCCAAGGTTCACATAACCCCGACTGTGAACCGGGAGCGGTGGCTCAGTGCATCAACTGTCACTGCAGCGCCTCCGGGACCGGGAAGTCCTAGGTGCGAGTCCTGGCAGCGGCAGGATTTTCGATACTAGCTTTTCAGCTAGGTCGAATTCAGTCGCTGTCTGGAGGAGAATTCTAGCGGCCGGCTGCTCTGATCGGTAGTTTTCTGTGGTTTCTCCGATCAACACCAGGCGAATGCCGGAGCAGCACCCTGCCCAAACGGGCCACGAACCGCCCGCGATCTGTCCCTCATCTTCCTTGTCCTATTCTCTCCCCTTACACACACACTTACACTAACATGCACTACACAACCACGTATTCCGGGAGACCGGTCGGGAGTTTAAAGCCTGTCCCGTCTGGGGCGGTGCCCCGCTGGTGGGAGAGTCCTGGTTAGGGGGAAACCCCACTAGCCGACGGTAGGTCGGCACCGGATCTCGCCATCCAGCTGGGGAAGATCACCATCATCTCTTGAGAAAAAACATGCACTACACTATCGGGACTAATGACCAAAGCAGTTGACGTACCCGGGAACACGAAGAAATCAATAAATCAATCAAACCTGACTGTGAAGGTTTGACCAGCTTTTTCACCTGCGCAATTTCTGACAAACATAAGATTAAACACCATACTTATTTATTTCGGAGTTGATTGACATAATTTGTAATACATTTTGAATATTGTAAACGTTAAAGAATAAATAGAAAAGCAACTAAAATTGACGAAACTATTGCGACGTTAGAAGTAAGCCATATCCGACCTAATTAAACGCACCTTCGTCACAAATCGTTACCATTAATTTCTTACCAGTAACCCGACTGCTACAGTCGCACAGACAATTAGAAATTAAAGAAAAAATTGAACTGGAAAGACCACTTGGACCAATGGAAGGTAAAGATACAAAAACAAAATTCGCTTTGGTCGCTTCCGACTCCTATCTTGATAATTGATTCCTTTCCCGTTTCTTGCTCAAATATACGGGTATCCATGAAAACCGTTGTGTTCCACTTTTAATTTTCGTTCCAGACTTTACTTCCTCTGAACATTACTTGCAAAACAAATCAACAAAGAAACGTACTTTTCCGTGAAGCTTGAGACATTCGAAAGGTTATTTGGGTATGCGGAAACACGTGCATCAATTCCTGAATTTAGTTTCCAGGCGACATTAGAGAGATTTTACACAACGTTAAAGCACTTTATCGTATTTGATACGGATCCACTTTTGAGCCTCTGCGCATGAGAGAAGTATAACGCACGCTAGTTACAATGGAAAAAGGTACTTTAGAATTATCGTATGTAATCACGTGATTCATATCGCATACGATACAACTAACGAGAATAGGATAATATAATTGGTTTTGTTCCCTCCTGAGACGGCTGTGTTTGCTGTTAGCTTTAATTCTCATGATGCAACATGGTGATAGGCAGCTCCAGCGAAAAAAAAAGTGAATCCAGAAAATGTGGTTTAATAGTAATTTAACGTTAGTAATATCCATGGAACATTTTTTGGCCGATGTCTTTGATAAGTGTGTAGAGTGGGTGTATTAGTTACGAAAACGACCACTAGAGTTTTGGAAGCAATGTCAATCTTTGAAAAAACGAAGTAAAACTTATATTTCAAAGTAATGCATAACAGATTAATTTCTCCATATGAGCAGCACACTGCCATCATTTGAATGAAATGAAACTTGTTTTATTTTATTGAATTCCTTCTTACGTTCTGTGTTATTCTAAGTAATAACTAATAAGACAAACTTTTTTAAAGACTTTATATATTATGAAACAGGCTTTCTCTGAATATCTGTGAAAAGGTGCTGGTATTATATGTAAAAAATGTACTTACACAGAGTATGGTAAATTGGTTTTCTTGGATGTTATCTTTCTTACTAGGTGTTAGATTGCCTCTCGTAACCTTTATCCTCCAAATCGTCGAAAAAGTTGCTCCAGTATAAGCAGAAACTCTATTCAATGCTTTACTCAAAGGGTACATCGGAATCTTGTTTCCTTTCATTAACTTGCATGCCTTCGCAAAGTTCCCAATAATTTTTCGTTCGTCGCCATTGTAAATTCTGCTAACTATCTCACGAAATTCAGGGATTTCCTGTGAAGCATCTACATCTGCCTCAGCCATTTTTTTAGGCTATTTTTGACAAAAAACAAATATGAGTTCTCATCGTTAACAGTTACGTTCTGTCTCATGTTGTTTTAAAAGTTGTCGTCAGTGTACGCTGCGAGTTTTTACCTACAACTGTTTAATGGACCAGGGAGGGGAAATGTAGGCCATTGGTCAAGGAAAGTTGCGTAGATAACGCGAATTGTGTGGGCTCATATTGCGGTGACAAATCGTTACTTTTCATACGGTAAAGTTGACCGGGAAGTTCTGGGGTTCTAGATTATGGCAGAATTCCCGACACAATCTAGTCGGCGATTTCGATGTCAGCGAATGTCGATGTCAGCGAATGTCGATGTCAGCGAATGTCGATGTCAGCGAATGTTGATGTCAGTGAATGTCGATGTCAGCGAATGTCGATGTCAGCGACTGTCGATGTCAGCGAATGTCGATGTCAGCGAATGTCGATGTCAGCGAATGTCGATGTCGGCGAATGTCGATGTCGGCGAATGTCGATGTCGGCGAATGTCGATGTCGGCGAATGTCGATGTCAGCGAATGTCGATGTCGGCGAATGTAGTGTCGCGAAGATATCGATGTCAGCGCGAATGTCACGTCTATCGGCAGATATCATTATCGGCGAATGTCGACGGTCGGCGAAGATATAAACGTCGGCGAATGAGCATCGGCGAATGCTCGACGTCAGCGGCGGGTCTATCGACGTCGGCGAATGTCGGCGTCGGCGGCGGGTATCACGTCGGCGAATGTCGGCGTCGGCGAATGTCGACGTCAGCGAATGTCGACGTCAGCGGGCCAGCAATCAGCGGGAATGTCGGCGACGTCGACGAATGTCGACGTCGGCGATTCATCGACGCTCGGCGAATGTCGACGTCAGCGGGCGTCGACGTCAGCGGGTGCTCGACGTCGGCGAATATGTCGACGTGAATCTGGCGAATGTCGACGTCGGCGAATGTCGACGTCGGCGAATGTCGACGTCGGCGAATGTCGACGTCGGCGAATGTCGACGTCGGCGAATGTCGATATCAGCGAATTCAGCCGCTGTTTGGAGGAGAATTCTAGCTGCCGGCTGTTCTGATCGATAGTTTTCCGTGGTTTCTCTGAACAATACCAGACGAATGGCGGAGCAGTACCCTAATAAACGGGCCACGGTCCGCGGGCGATCTTTCCTTCCTCTTCCTTGTTCTTTACCCATTCTTTACACGCACGTACACTCACATGCACTACACTACACTCACATGTCGTGAGAAAATAGTCAGGGTTTTAGAGTTTGTCGCGGCTGGGGCAGTGTCACGATAGTAGGAGATACCTGGATGGGGAAAATCCCTGCAACCCGACGTAAGTCGGCGCCGGATACCGACAGCCAGCGATAAAATATTACCGCCACCTTCGCTATTAAAACATGCGCCACACTTACGGGATTTCCCTGAACAGTCGGAATTACTAATCAATCAAACGATGCATGATTCGTAGCTGTCTAGTAGAAAAAATACGCTGCCAAAACTTCGTTATGCTCCTGTTCGATACATGGCATCATTCACAATCCAATTTCATCATTTCACGAATTTATACGTTTCATGTACTTTAGGCTAAAGTGGTAATGTTTTTGATCGTTTCAGTTTGCTTTGTTTCCGTTGTCGTTATCTGCATGCTGCCACTGACATCACTCATAAATGTCTTTGGAAAGGGGGCTAATGATTCTTAATCCTGACGTGTGAATCATATACAAAAGTTCCTAATCTGCTAGAGTTATGCTTATACACAAACACACGCATACACACACACACGCACACATTTACACTCACACAGACATCACAGAAAAAGTACTTTTTTCGTCTCAGGGGACTTTAAACGTATTTTACGACTGAAATCTCGATAAAAAGTCTTTATACTACATAGAGATTAAAATAACTAAAGGCGATGAATTTGAAAATAAGTATTTGTGCTTATTTAATAGGTCATGGAATAGCTTGATGATTGAGCAATCATAGATGCTTAAGTCCAGTTGAAAAAGAATACTTAAATATGTAACGTTACTGGAATCCATTTATTGGAAGATAAACGTTATCATAAACTGTAATAATCACGACTCTTTTCGGATGTTAAACTGTTAAAAACATAAATTTATCTTTGTATATTTTTCTCACTTTTCAGTTTTATTATATTTCCAAGCTTAAATGTTCCTGTACTTAACTTCTCTGAACGTGGTACGAAATAATTTAAATTCTCATTCCGGCCACGTAACGTTGTTAAATTTCATTTACAATAAATCTGTTGTTAAGTCTGACATTTTGCGAGTTTTTCTGGGTCGTAAAAACAAACTCGAGGAAGAAACTAATGAGATACTATGTGGTCTCACGTAGAACAGGTAAATGTTTTTTCTCTCATATTTTCAAGCGAAAGAGGTACTGGAAGAATGAAACGTTATGTAACTTAAATAAAATAAAAGGGATCCTTAGTATGATGTATTAACTTCAAGAAGATCATTAACAACAAAGTTAAAAAAATACAAAAAAATTAACTATGTTAAATTAAGTGCTTTAACCAAGCATCTTATTGTATAATAGATGTACTTTAAAAATTAGGTTCTTTAACATGCTGACACATTTTAACATGAAATAACATATTAATTCTGACAATATTTCCAAGAATCGTTACATGAGTTTATTAAACTTTTAACTGTTTTTAGTGTAAATGGGATATTCATATTGATGTGCTGTTCTTATACTACTCTGAGAAAAATACTTATTTCAAACAACAGTCCTGTGTGTGCATAATTCAGTGAAAATGGGTCAAAGAGATATTGCACAATAGCATTGTGGATGTTGATGACACAACTTTACATTTCATTAACTTAATTAAGAATCAGTTTAAACTAATATTCCCCTAATTGAATTAAATACGCTCATTCTAACTATGCTGATGTTGTTGTGAGTTTTAGATTTTGTGAGTGTACATCACAAACGCTTGGAAAGCTTATACAGTTCACACAAGCAAACTCCTTCATAGAAATTTTCTCCATGGTGGCTATTCTGATAACCTGTGTAATACTAACTGGATAATTGTGAACTCTCAGAAATTTGTAAATAATAAGTTTTAAAACTGAAAATTGTTTGACGTCTAACCCTACTTTAAACGGTAAGCCTGTAAACAAAGAGTTACAGCATTCAAGATGTGGTACTAAGCCATAGAAATCACTCTAATATTGACAACCGTTGAGATTGCACAGGGAAACAAATAATACTTTTTTTCCCTAGGGCTTTATATCCAGCCGACAGCCGGTTGCCCTTTACGTCCCGAAGGGACGCATATTCGACCATACACTAGACAAACACTTGCGGGCTCCTCTGATCTGGGGTCAGCAGAACGCGAGGCTCTCCGCGACAACAAACACACAAAGTCAAGGGACAAACAGCCATGCCCAAGGCGGGACTCGAACCCGCGAGCCTTCGGACCAAAGCGATGAGTCGGTACTCGCTCTTCGCCACCTCGGCCATCCCGGTCGGCAATAATACTTTTAATGGTAGATAACTGCTTGAGAAACAGATTTCCGGACTTAACTGCCCCCCTCTATTTATCTAAATTTCCCATTTATCCTCCACCCATTCCGAAACTATTCCTCGTCATTTCCCTACCTCCTCCCAAATTTCGTATCCCCAAAGAATTTGCCTGTTTTTGCACAAGTATTATGTGTCTAGCAATAATCTGTTTTGTAAATCAAAATCTATACTGTAGCATTAAATTACGCAATTCAAATTATACACCTAAACAATATCTCTTCATTTATCTGTATAATGCATGAAGGACAAGTACTTTTCCCCGGTAAGTTGCTATCAACACAGCACTAAAGTATGAGTTAATACAGTACAGTACACCAAGCAACTAATAGTCACCCAATTTAATAAAACACTTCAATTTATTTCTTCAAATGTAATATCGAAAAATTAAACATTATTAGAGAAAATGAAAACATGACTGCAATGATTACATTATTGTAATGATTACAAAATAATCTTTCGTTCTTTTTTCATTTGCTTTCTTTCTTTCTTTCTTGATGGCCAG